>CABFOQ010052627.1:2236-22798 GCA_900660455.1 Gephyroberyx darwinii
ACTGGGCTGGATGGTTGAAATTGTGAATTGCTTATATTGGGGATTTATTTGACAGAGATTAATTTATGTGCTTTGAACAATTAAGAAGAAAGTATAGACTCCCAAATAAGGATTTTTGGAAGTACTTGCAGCTGCGGAGTTGTGTCTTGGCGCGCCTTAGACAATTACCTCTTATATCTAAAACCGAGATACAGGACAGGCTAGAACAGAATTGGCAGTTTAAAAGGAAAACATCATGCTTTTATAACCTTTTGAGGGAGTCTCAACCACCCAAATTTGAAGGCCTTAAGAAATGCTGGGAGAGGGACGTAAGGGAAGAGATAACTGATAACACGTCTGATTAATTATAAAACTATCAATAGAACTTATTGGACCCCAAGTAAAATGGCAAGACTAGGACTCAGGAGCTCTGACTTGTGTTGGAGATGTGACTACTTGTGGCACTCTCTTACACATGTTGTATTCACGCCCCATGATAGCTCTTTTCTGATCGAAGATTATCACCTTCATCAACACAGTGATGAATTCTTCGCTGGTACAGGGACCGATGCTTTTCCTATTAGGCATGCTGCCAAAGGGAAGTGGTTTAAATGCCCAACAGATCTCATGGTGCAGAATAGCACTTATTACTGGATGTAGGATAGTGCTGTGACACTGGAAAACTAAAGGAGATATATCAGTGAAGGAATGGCTGGACGAAATAGCCAAAATTTCCTCTTATGAAAGATTATGTTATAAGCTGATAGCTAGGCAAGATATCTATATGAAAATATGGGGCCGTACCTACACCTGCTTATAAGCTGATAGCTAGGCAAGATATCTATATGAAAATATGGGGCCATACCTACACCTGCTTCTCTCCTGAGGAGATGGTGAAAAAACGAGACCAGTTTCCACGTATCCCATAAAGCTAGCCAACATTAGTAAACAGAAGTGTGTTTATCTTATCTTCTTTAAACCTTGTTCTCAGTAATAATGACCACTGTAGGTAATGTTTTGAGTAGTTCTAGGACCTGGTTCTAGGTCAACAGGACCTGTAGTTGTATTTATCTACAGATGAGTGGTCTCACACTGAAATGTTAATCTAATGTTCATTTGTTTTAATTGTCACAACATTGAATGTAGGCCTATGTCTAGATGAATTATTGAATAATTTAAGGATTTCATTAGTGATATGTGTAATATTGTTATATCTTTTCTTGCAATATTACTTTGGGGTTTAAATCAAATCACATTTATTTGTTCAGCCCTTAATCACCGTTACAGTCTCCAAGGGCTTCACATCCCAACATGTGAAATAGTAAATGGTTAGTACACGACATCCCCCAACCATAGACCCTCAACAGAGGACAAGGAAAAAGGGTTGGGGAGGGGAGTCACAGATTTTCCACAGCGTCTTCAAGCTTCTTTTGAAAGATTCATTAATAGTGGATGAATAGTGTAAGTGTACTGTGTGTAATATAACCTTAAAGAGCAATTTCTCCTCATTATGTAGGTGCCTAAATGTTATATCTGTTATTTAAAATAATCACTCAAGCAGCATTAGTTTGTGAGATGTCAATGTAGCAGCCCCCCAGAAAACATGAGAATTTAATGTTCAGAGCCATAATGGAAAGGTTTTTTTAAAGGCCTTTTTCTCAAAACCACACTTTGGTGTCTCTCGTGTTTTAATGCCACTTAACTTTTTTTGGAGGAGTGACATGGTTTTGGTCTCATTGGAAAGCCTGCACTCTCCTCTTTTAAGTAGTATGAAAACCTCAAAATGTGTTTTGGGGTCAATGTGACTGATTTTGTGAGAGCAGGTCACATATGATGTACCATTTGGTACATATAATATATATCATGTAGACTATATATTATATATTATGCTCTACCTCTACTTTGTCCTTGTTTTTTTGTTTTTTTTCTTGTTTCTAAAGTGTAGTTTGCTGTGATATTTAGAAGTGTGATATGTATGTTTTCCTTTTGAAAAAATCAATAAAAAATGAATGAGAAAAAAAAAGGTATCACATCATGATCATTTAGATATTATACTGTCAAAATGTTTTGATTGGCCCTGCTGTATGAAGTACAGTGTGACCTGTGCAATGCAGGTCATACTGACCCTTTGAAGGTTATGCTGTAGTTCAAACAAGTTATTGACACTGTTCATTCAGTGTCAATAACAAACTGGCTGACCTGTAGCAGGTAGCAAGTTGTAGAGGCTACTTACTAAATCTGCATGTATATGTTAGTCTACTTGTGTCTACAAATAAGACAATATGTCTGTCAAGTGGAGGTACAAGGGGAGGTTTGGTATGAAGTTACTTTTTTTGGTGTGAAGTTAATTTTTTAATTTCTTAATCTGCTTTAGTGCTCTACCAGAGACCAACCAGTAGCCAGGGCTTCTGATTGGCAGCTGTGACTAGCAAATGGGTTGTGGGTCAACAGGTCAACATGACCCAATCATTATAAAAGTCAGCACACTTTCACCATATGTTTCACAGCATCTGATGAGGTTTGTGAATCACGTTTTGCTGTGAAGCCATAGCGATGAAGCGGATCTCTGTTTGCCTTATGGCAGTGGCCTTGCTTGGCTGTCTGTCTGATGCTCAATATTCCAAGCTTCAGAGGCCTCAGTTGCCTCAGCCTGCACCACCACAAAAGTACACGCCTCCACAGCCTCAGCAGCCTCAGCAGCCTCAGCAGCCTCAGCAGCCTCAGCAGCCTCAGCAGCCTCAGCAGCCTCGGCCACCTCAGCAGCCTCGGCCACCTCAGCTCCCGAAATATGTACCATCGCAGCCTGAACCCCCAAAGTACACACCACAACAGTCTCAGCAGACTACTAAGCATCTTACAAATCCTCCTGTAGAAGCATTTCATACCTGTGAGGTTGAGGAGACGTACAAGATACAGTGTGGCTCTGCAGGCATCCCTGCATCAGATTGTGATGCTATTAACTGCTGCTTTGATGGACGAATGTGCTATTACGGCAAAGCTGGTAAGTATTTATTTTTGTTCTTCATAGACCTGCTTTGGATTGTTGCAAAACCCCAAAGTTTGCAGCTAGAATCAAAGGTTCAGTGATATTTTGCTATGATGCTTTCAGTGGATAAAGATGTTGAAAGAATGCAGCATGAGTACTGGTCATTGCTTTCCATTTTGCTGTTCCCAGTGACTGTCCAGTGCACCAAGGATGCCCAGTTTATTGTGGTGGTAGCCAGAGATGCCACTCTGCCCAACATTGACCTGGAGTCAGTTGCTCTTCTTGGACAAGGCCAAGGCTGCACCCCTGTTGGGACTACTTCAGCTTTTGCTATCTACCAGTTCCCTGTCACTGCCTGTGGTACTCTTATGATGGTAGGTTCTTACTTAAATCATGCTTTGACCAGCTTTTCTGTAAGGTAGCGCTAAAGACTGAAATATTGTCAATTTACTGTAGGAAGAGCCTGGTGTTATAATCTATGAGAACAGGATGTCCTCCTCATATGAAGTGGCAGTTGGAGAACTTGGAGCTATCACCAGGGACAGCACCTATGAGTAAGTGTTTATCTTTCTTTAACACTGATCAGTCACTACATGTTAAGATTATGGTTTGCTATGAGATCAGCATTATGATTTATCTCTTACCTGACCTGGGTCAAATACTTGCTACAAAGTTTTTTTAGACTGTGTTAAGCTGCTTGGAGTACCTGTAGGATGAACAATACACATAGTGTCAGGTAAGTTGTCAATCACAGAAAGGAATATTGAAGTAACTTCCAATTCTCTAAACTTTCTGACACTCATTGTATTGTTCTATGAGGAAACCCCCATTCAGCTGGTACCCAAATAGCTTAAAACAAGCTGCTAAGAATTACTTCCACATACAATTTGTCCTCACATTTATTTACAAAATGTAAGAATAGACACTTGATTGAACCTCATTGACCTTAGAACATATTGTTTTTCTCAGGTTGCTTTTCCAGTGTAGATACATTGGCACCTCAGTTGAGGCTTTGGTTATTGAGGTCAACTTGGTTCCTCCACCCCCCCCTGTTGCTGCCCCTGGACCCCTACGTGTGGAGCTCAGGTTGGGCAATGGACAGTGTTCTGTCAAGGGATGTGTCGAAGGTTAGTCTGAATGGACGATTTTTGCAGTTTTTCTCCTTTGGCTTTGACTATGTAACCAATAAATCTTTATCTTTGAGCAGAGGACGTGGCCTACAGCTCCTTCTACAGCGATAGCGATTACCCTGTCACAAAGGTCCTGAGGGAGCCTGTGTACGTAGAAGTTCGAATGCTGGAGAGGACTGATCCCAATCTAATCTTGACTCTTGGACGCTGCTGGGCAACCGCTGATGCCAACCCCTACAGTATTCCTCAGTGGGACTTGCTGATTGACGGGTAAGAATAAGTGCAGGTCTGACAGTTTTTTATGCTATACTTTATCAACAGCAAAGAGTCATAAGTCATGCCTGGTCGTTTTTTCCTACCTTCCTTCCTATCTCCCCTAGCTGCCCCTACCGTGACGACCGTTACCTGACATCCTTGGTCGCTGTGGATGCCTCATCAGGGCTCTTGTATCCAAGCCACCACAGGCGTTTTATTTTCAAGATGTTCACCTTTGTAGATCAACCAACTTTGACCCCTCTGAAGGAAAAGGTACGACATCCACATGATTCAGTATAACAGTATTTTTTTTTCATCACCTTATCAGCATATTTGCAAATAATTCACTTGTTTTTTTTGTCCAGTTGTTTATCCACTGTAACACAGCTGTGTGCCAGCCCTCTGCTGGGAACAACTGTGAACCTAGGTGCTTCAGAAAGAGTGAGTAGTGCAGCATACGATATTATGATACAGACACTCCAATACACTGTTTCTCTTGAGGCCTGATTGTTTTCATTTTGACTGAGCTGATGCAGCTGGATAGATGCTGTTATTTCATTATTATATACGTATGGCATTGTTTGTGGTATAAAAATGAGAATAGCCATTGGCCTGATATATTTCTACCAAATCTGATGGCAACTGACCTGTCACATATACTCTATACAGGGAGAGATATTGCTGCTGCCTCCCAGAAGTCTATCCGACCTGAGACTACTGTGGTCACCAGTGGGGAGGTTATCTTTATTGACCCAACCCTGACTTCCTAAGTCACTAATAATAAATCAGGGCTTTGTCATTATGAAACCTCTGTTTACCGTGCTTGATGACAAGTGATGGACTTGGCAAATAAATTTTAATGTCCTTGAATGTGTTGTCTGATCTTATAAAATGACATGGGAGATAAATTGTTCAGACAGTGATCACAATGAATATGAAGCCTAAAAACACTTACATTGCTAACACTTCAGAAAATGAAAATGTCACACAATACAACATAATTTACATCAAGAGGAGCAATCTTAGGATCTGTATAAAGGGCTGACTGTTTCACATTTTAGATAGATAGATACTTTATTGATCCCCGGGGGGAAATTCTTGGGTCTTTATAGCTTAAAGGACAAGCCCAACTTCCAAGCTTCTGCACAGGCCCATGATGGATTCTGGTTTTAGATTACTATTACAGAGAGAATGTGAGTGGTGTTACTCCTCACTATTCACTGGGCTCATTTTGTCATTTACCCAAATTATGATCACAATGGTCTTATTTGAGTGTTGATAGAGCGTCACAGTAAAAATTGAGAAAGGTCATAAAACCATAATCCCCTTTGAGTTACCAGGAAAAGGTTTCACAAATAGTTTCTCAAAAAAAACTCCCTTTATCATTTTTGGGGAAGTACCTCTGCCATTTACTACACACAAACAAATAAGTCACATGCAAAGAAGTCCTTTAAAGAATGAAATGAAACTCTGCAGAAAGTTTGCACTTTACAACACAGTACAACAAACTACATTGAGTGTGCATATTGAAGAGCAGAGGACCGGGTTATCCCACTAGGGGACAAGGGCATGTATGCTCTATCCAAGAGATATGTGTACTGTGACCTTCTAAACTTTTTTTATTAGGAATACTACAGTTATTTTTCATTAGGGGTCACATAAAGATGTCTGCATGGGCACATGTATGTCAATAATCCAGGCATGGAGAATGTTTGGACATCAGTATAGAGTATAATAAGTAAAAACTATCTTAGTACCAGTTATGTGTTTGCTAGCTGTGGGCGTCTAGGTAAATAAAAATATTAATGACAAGTGTAAGTGTTTTTCTATGAGGGGGTACAGATGACACAATAATTTATTAAGACAACAAAGGGATTGGAGAATAAAAATATTACAAGTCATTTGTTTAGTCTTGGATAACATCACAACCACTGGCTGATGAGATTAGTAGGTTGGGCATAAAGAACAACAACACATATTGATAATATAATTTATTTTATTTCAGTTGAAATGTAAATATTGTTGTTTATAAGTTTAAGAAAAAGTGTGCTTGAGTAGTTGCATGGGTCAATCTTCATGATAAAGTATTTTAATAACTAAGATGAGTGCACATTAGGTGAGAAGATGATGTGGTTGTAACAAGTTTGAGCAGTTTGTGAATGTTTTGAATAGTATAGCATTATGTAGGCTATTTTATTTAGAATTATATGGCATTTTCTCAATGTTTTATTTGGCTTCTGTATTTTTTTTCAACCCCTTTAAGGATTTCATTGTGGTGGTAGTCCATTAAGCTTTTGTGGAATTATTTCCTGATGTTACATTAATGAAGCAGGCCTACAGTAAACTTTGTACATTAGTGAGGTTGTGGAGAATGGTTCATGTTTTTAATTACTTAAAAGTGAATTCGTTCTGACCACTATATGTCCTATATTGCTTGAGCCCATGTCCATCATATCAGCTGTTTAGGCTGGAGTCAACTGGAATAACCCTGAATTTGAGTTGTAGTCAGCAGATATACAAGAGTGTAGGGTAGCAGGTTATAATGCAGTTGTATTACTTAAGTTTAGGCATGGAAATTGAAATCAGCTCAGAAGTTAAAGTAATTTTCAATAAAGCAATAAAGCTTGTTGAGTGATAGTTTTGAATGATTATTAGGGACTGTGTTCACAGTTCTTTACAAAGAATTAACTTACATGAGGCCCATCATCTGATCTATAAAGGTTACCATCACAGCCATTTCAGACTCCGGACATTTGTCCCGCTGGCAAGTATAAAAATGAACAAGAAAGTCTACTAAGCTATTGCAAGCAAATCCCACCCACACTCCTACCACCACCCCAAGGCCCTCTCCACTGACCACACAGCCAACTGGCATTCAAAATCCTTTTTTAAAAGCATAGTTCTGTCTTCAGTCAGTTCTTATTGGCTGAGTCGAAGCCTGATAAACATACACCTGTAACCAGTAGCCTACTTATGTGTCGCTTAGCAACCATGTTGTATTGCTTGGCAGAAGAATAAAATGTAATTATGATCTAATAATTATTGATTTAAAACTTAAATGTAATAAATAATAATGAAATATCATTGTTACACACACTCGTATTAAACAAGAAAGAAGGGTTCTTTCTCAACGCCTATTAGCTGTTCTAAAATCAGAGTAAACAGCGGTCTCCTGTGGCTCATTGCTAAAATTTCAGTCAGTCGATGGCTGGAACACTACATTTCCCTAAATCCTTCAGTGTATGGGTCGTTGTAAATCTGCGGGGGCAACCTGCCAAAGACCAATGGTTATTAACACGGAAGCGAATGGTGATTGGATCCTAGATGCGCCAATCTGGATAAATCCGAACAGGATGACAAAGCCACTCATTGAGCATGCGAACACGGAAGAAGTGAACACGTCATCTGAATACATTATTTAAACCGTCCCTGTCTAACGGTTTCAATGCGATTCAGTCCATCCATGTATGGTAGGCTATTCCGGTTAGTTAGCTTGACCAGTGAGTCGCGGTTGGCAACAAGGTCCTGCCGTTTACAGACGGCATTTCAGACCGCTCATCTTTTAGTGTTTGCTAGAAAACTCGCGATGCAGACGTGTCAAAATGTGACTGGGAGTCGCGGCGAGGGGAGTTCGGTCAATTCAGACAAGTCAGAGGTTTTCAGAAACATTCCTACTGTCACAACAGAAGACACTGGTCCTCCGGTGGAGAAGAGAAGGATAGGAGGCACCCTTGTTCCCGTTAACGAGAGCTGCTTGAGAGCACCGAGTCCCCTGGTGGGGGCCAACGGTGATGACGACTCGGAGGCAGAGTCCTACCGGGATGGGCGAACCGAGGAGGTCGACCGGGACACCAAGGGCAGGGCGTTTGCTTGGTGCCGAGACTTTTTGTCTGGGTCGTGGAAGACTATCCAAGAAGCTGATTTTCAAATCACCATTGTCAGGTGATTGATTTTAGTCACAGTTTTATTGATAGTGTAGCTGCGACAGTTCGTGGTTCAGAGTTTAAATCACTAGAATTTCCCTGTCATAGTATTATTAAGACTTAAAGTGTGTCTGTGGTACTGACTAACGTTACTGACTTTATCTAATCGTACTTGATAGTGTTTTATCACCTATGATATCACTTTAATATTCCTTTGGTCTGTCCTATCCTTATATTGTAAAGATTTTCTTATAGCTGTATACTATTTATTTTATTATACGAATACTACACGTAACGCGTGTGTGATGCTTGGCTCACAGTCCGTTACCAGAGGGGTGTTCCACAAAGCGAGTTTACCACTTAGCCAGGCTTATTTCACTTAGTCTGGCTCATTTTCAGCTTTATTCGGTTCCACAAAGCAAGCTCAGCATAGTCAAAGCTTGCTGCGAAACAGGCTAAACCACAGTTGAAGCTTAATCGGTACTCCCGTAACACTGATCCGACTGAAACGCTTTGTTTTTCAAACAAGGTTCCGCCATCCTAATGTTCAACACTATTACCCTATACCCTACACTATCAGACATAAAATGTAACGTTAATAGAAAATAAAAAATATATTGCTTTTAAAAACGGTTACAACATATAAAAATAATTACTTGATGACACAGTATTTTATTTTCTAAATTATTTTTATTTAGCAAATTCATTGAAATAAGAAAGTATCTTGTATGTCAAAATGTTTCCACGGTTGCTTGGAGATGCATTAACTGTTACTGTATGGGATTTACAGTCACGCCGATTTCAAACCGATTTCATAAAAATATAATTTAAAAAAATGACGTCCATACCAGACAGCTCAGTCAGTAGAGCATGAGACTCTCAGTCTTAGGGTTGTGGGTTCGATCCCCACATAATGTCAAGTACTGTACAATGACTGTAATGTAGTAAGATGAAACGTTATGTATAGCCTTTACTACATCATTTATGGCAATACATAGTATATTTACAGTCTTGAGGTTTCATATATGGCATGGTTTCATGTATAATATTTTTAGCACAGCTTTTCAGTTTTTCTATACAATTTGTTCGTTTTTAATTCAACAATTATGCATTTAATCTATCAGGAATTTGTTGCCAAGCTTTCTCTCTCCCTTAGTTTATGGCAATCACATTTCCCTTTTTCATTGTAATATGGCTAAAATCTCTGTAGACCTCCACTAAAAGTCACTGTTCAGTGGCCGTGAACATTGCAGCTCTGTCTTTACCGTCCTTTTTCGCCATGATGAATCAATCAGATCCATGATCGACCTCTTGGGCTGCTTAAATAAACTGTGTACAACTATGCACATGCAATTATCTGGATTGCTTGAGCTTGGCTTGGATTAGCCGGATCACGGTAGCTTGACTTTGGCTTTGTGGAACCGCTTTAGCCCTGATTGACTTGTTAGGTTAACTCAAGCCAGGCTTGGGAGGTTAATTGCCGCTTTTCTAAACCTGCTTTGTGGAACAGCCCCCTGGATGCAGTGAATTTGTATATTACATAAAACAACCTAACTAAACAGTAAATTTGAACACAGTTAAGTGTGCTTTGACACCTGGGAACTGGTCATCCTGTTTGGCTAATAGAAACAGAACATACTGACATCCTGAGCAATAACTAGACAGGTATCTTCCTGACATATCTTTATGACATGATGCTGCCTGGTCAGGCCACCTTTGCTCAGAAGTGATAACACAGGGGATTTGTTTCTTTGTTTGCAGTGGCGGCCTGAGTAATCTGCTGTACTTGTGTGCTTTGTGTGACCATGTGCCCTCGATGGGGGAGGAACCTCGCAGGGTTCTGCTCAGAGTATATGGTGCTATTCTACAGGTTAGTCTGTCTAGCTCAGGCGTGTCCAATCATATGCCACGGAGGGCCGAGTGTATACAGGTTTTCATTCCAACCAAAAAATACACCAAGGTGATTTCACTGATTAGTCCCTCCTCTCTGGTTGAGGGTGTGATAACCGATCGAATCACCTTGTGTATTGTTCGGTTGGGTAGAAAACCTGCATACATTCGGCCCTCCATGGCACATGATTGGACACCCCTGGCTTAATGTTAGCTTTTGGAAAACAGACATTGTTGGCTATGTATGAATTAAGCATACAACATTTTCTGAATCCGAGTAAATTTGTTTACTCATATTTTTAAACATGATTCATCAAGCAACACTTATTTCAATAAAATTTCAACTTTTGTGACTGGATCCCCGGTTCGTCATCTGCCAACATTTTATTGAAAACCAGCATATTGATACTTTGTGAACAATTCCCAAGCTTAGCTCCCAAAACTATCTACTGCCTGAAACATGCAACAGCCAAAGCTAGCTGATACAGAAACAGACAACATTGCTTTCATGTCCACAATAATACTGAGCCGAGTGTATGCAGGTTTTCATTCCAAAATACACCAGAGGCCTGTACTACGAAGCAGGATTTGGGGTTAGTGAGGTAACTTCAGGTTTAACCCTGGGTTTTCAGTGTCACGACGGTGGTCCACTTTTTACCGGGGTACATTGCCATGGTAACTTATGCTGCACACCTAACCTGCCCCGGAGCAGGTTATGTTCGAGATAACAGATCAACACGTATAAAAGCACCGCCTACTGACCAATCAATTATCTTGGAAAACGGCGTCACCATTCCTAGAAGATCCCGTGGACCGAGGTCATCGGATAGTGAGAGGGTCTCTTAGGAAGGCAAGAGTTTTTAGAGAGCGAGAAAACCCTTTGACTTTCCCTGACCAATATCTATATGAAAGATATAGATTCTGAGCAGAGGGAATAGCTTATCTTTGTCAGCTTCTACAGCCTTATACTTGTTGATCTTATAAGATTTGCAAGTCTACTTACCGGTTTGAATTATGTTTTTATATTTGTTCTTTATTTGCTCCCAGGAGCGTTGAACACTGCCGGGGTTGCAGCTGAAAGAATAAGGCTCAAATTGTCTTACACGCCATAAGAAAACATCTAAGCAACACATTCATTTAATGGAATACACAATTATAATTCTAGTCAGATCTACTCCTGCCTTAATGATGGGGCAGTGATATTGATAATATTGATAAGTCGGCAATTTTTTGCCAGCTTTCCTTCCTGGCTTTAGCAGCAGCAACTGTGTTGCTTTTAGCCTGGATAATACTTTAATTCTTCATATTTATAGTTTGCTCTTGCTGTGTAAAATATGCGGCTCTGGTAGACTTGTCCTTATTTGCAATTGGTCATATGGTGCAAACACAGTCCCTTTTACGTGAACGCACTCATAGCCAGATTGGGATGATTTAACAAGTTGACTTAACTTTACTTGATTTAACAAGTTGATAACCACCATTGTGACACTGCTGATGCGTGATTGCGGTTGTTAGGCTTAGTGACGCCAGCTAACGAAAAGATATCCTGGATATGTTAAACTTGCTTCGTGATATAGGCCTCTGGTTTCTCACCTGTATTTAAGGGAGTGCCACACAAACTCCTTCCCAAAGATCTGACCTTTGATTGGTGAACGTCATGCCCAATTACCCACCTGATTCTACTTACCTACATGATTTAACTAATGCAAGGAGGTTCACTTATTTTTGCACCTGCGCCCTTTTAACTATTTTAATTGTGCTACATGTGCAATTTCCTCTAAACACATACAGAATTGTTAAATGTAGATCCTTTATTTCAGTGAAGAAAAGGCTAATTTTGTTTAAATAAATATACAGGGTAAAAACTGAAAATTTGTATAATTGCACAAGGGGTTCATAAACTTTCAAGCATGACATCAAATATGATATCATATTTTACTGAGATTAGTATTAGTTTTGTATTAAACATAATGTTTAGAAGTAGCACATGTAATTGTTGTCTTAACAGACTAACTGTAGAAAGACACACAACACAAATGCTGCCTTCAAGGTCTCTTTATAAGCTCATATTTAAGTGCTTTGGTGTGAAATAACAGAAGTACTTTTAGTTTCATTTTAGGAACAAAGCGGTCTAGAGTGGCAAAATGAAGAGGAGAAACTGCACAACGATGTTTTAATTAATTTATTATTCAGTGGTTATTATATAAGTCACCTTTATCGTGCCTTGAAGTACTGTTGGAAAAACGACAAATACGACAGGGAGAGATGGGATTTTTATACGTATACAAGTTGCTTGACGTTTAAGGGACAAAGAGCATGCAGAGTATGGTTTCAACAATTGATAGTTAAAGTGATGTTACAGCGTCCGTTACTTCCGATCTCAAACGTAGGAGCTTACGAGGAGACCTTGAGTAGCATTTAGCCTATTTCCCCCTGAAGACATGTTCTCTAAACGTCTTATCAAATGGGATTTAATCTACAACATTCCGACTTTCCTCAGTCATAAATACTACTTCGGCTTGGTTGTTCATTTTCGTTGTAGTGGTATGTATGATATTTCGACAACACTTGAAAGCAGCAAAACACGTCAGCGCGTTCCCTCCCGCTCAGCCTACGTGACAGCATTCTCTTCCCGGACTGGTGCGTTTGAAATACAGCTAATGAACTGATTGGTTAGTTTTGAACCGCTGCTATGCCGCGGCCAATTCAAAAGAATCCTTCATTCCAGCGGTAGTCTGCGCAGAAACACAGTACAGAAAACAGTGCTACAGTCAGGTAACTATGATCCAATTTTGTTTACTGGTTATAATATGAATCAAAAGATCACTAGTTACAAACGTTAACAGTTTAACTTTGAGCAGAAAGCTGGCCAGCTCTCGTCGTGAACACGAGAACCTAGCGTTAGCCAGTTAGCATTAAACCAGATGCCTTATTTTGCATGAGGGAAGGAATCCGCTAATGTTACTCAGTTGGAGAAACGTTAGGCACCAATTGTTATGTATGTAACGTTTTTAGTAGAATAAATACGCCAAATGTTATGTTAAGGAGTCGTGATGTCATATGAATCATGTCTTTAAACCTTGAAGTTAACTGAAGTTACTGTACAGTAGTGATAGCCTGTTGGAGAGACCACTGGAAATTACAACATGCCTTTTTTTTCTCCGTTTCAGGGATCAATGGAAGACTACTTGAAAATAGAGAAAATTGGAGAGGGTAACTCATATCTTTTGAGCATGCTTGGTTAAACTAGGTTACATATTCACACTATTCTCAACGTCCTTTAGCTAGCCTTATGATTGCCACTCACCCTTACATTATGCCACTCCCTGGACGCCACTATGTTGTTATTTGCATTTAGTTTAGATTTTTTTGGGGCAACTTGAAAAACGTATTGTTTAATCCACAGTGGCACACACTGTAGCTGGATTTAAACATACAAGATGGCCCAATGTGATCACTTCATCAGACTAAATATGGCTAAATCACCAGTTAAGCAACACGTTTGTATATTTTGTAGGTACCTATGGGGTGGTGTATAAGGGCAGACACAAGGCCACTGGTCAGGTTGTGGCCATGAAGAAGATTCGTCTGGAGAGTGAGGAGGAGGGGGTCCCTAGCACCGCTGTCAGAGAAATCTCTCTGCTTAAAGAGCTGCAGCATCCCAATGTTGTACGGTACGCTTACTGTGTGTAAATGCAGTCTATCCCCTACAAATGTGTTTCTTGTGTGTATGTGTGTCTTAACCTTGATTTTTGTGGCAAGGAAGAAAATCACGAAATCAGTTAAGTTTTTGTAGCGCTGGCTTTTGATACACTACACCATTTAACAGGATTACAAATTATGACAGCCAACTCAAAGTTACCTGCCTAGTAAGGGCCAGATCCTCCACTTCATCTGCATATTCAAACTTTTGAGACGGGTCAAAAATGGTCAAGTCCAATCATTTGTCATGTCTTTTTTTATCTTTTAAAAAAAAGTATTATAGATGTAGCTGTATTTTGATTTAGATTAGTCTCTGGTCTAACAGAACGTAACGTGATGCGTTAGAGCTCGATTTAGATCAATTTCCATACATTACATTGGACAACTTTTTATTGTGGCGGTCGTGCTGATAATGTGGCGTATGGGGAAACACTGATACAATGCTCTTTCTGTTATTGCAAATGGATATATCAAACCTTATGACATTGAAGTGCAGAACTGAGTCTTATGGGCCTTTCCAAATGATCTAATAGCAACTTCCCAGATGATACATTTCATATGTGTGCCGGTTTATGCCTGGCTCTCTTTTCCAAAGTGCAACTCGAGCAGACAGGCAGCGAAAGGTGTTGACTGCAATACAGGCATGTTGCTACTGCAACGGCAGACATCTCGTCAGCTGCTGCTAATTGCACCTGCTGCTAATTGCACCTGCCCTCTTTGTAATGAATGGACATTACGAAGTGAGTGGGTCTTCATGAAAAGTCAATTGAGTTCACTGCAGAAATTCACAGCGCTGTTCTGTGTTGACATTTGGATTTCCATGATCTAAATAAATCAGTCAATTGGGTTTATGTCACAGATCTTTTGGACTTGGTGCTGGCTAGTAATGGTAACGCTGTCTACAGGGATTGTTGACACCAAAACGCACTTTCACATTAAAACCAATAGTAGAAAATGGTTTGGATGTGTACAATTGAATGACTAATAGGTTTATCATTGGCTGATGCACTAGTTGAGAATGTCAGTAACTCTCTACCCTTAATTAACTGACAATTAAAGTTAGAAATCCCCACTGTAGACAAGTCTATTTCTGCGCCAGGTAACCAGCCAAGGGCCCAGCAACAAACTGGCTTCATATTAACTAGTTTTGTATGTGTGGGTGTGTCCCCGTCCCAGGCTACTGGATGTCCTGATGCAGGAGTCTCGTCTTTACCTCATCTTTGAATTCCTATCCATGGACTTGAAGAAATACCTGGACTCCATCCCCTCTGGGCAGTACATGGACCCTATGCTGGTCAAGGTGTGTGTGTGTCCTTCTGAACAGTTGATGTCATGGAGCCTATGATGGTTCAGGTAATAGTGCAGGATTGTATCTGATCTTTCATTCCTGTGGGGTTAACTGAAATACCCCATTATTAATATACTACTCAGCATAACGAAAATCACCTAGACTCAAATGCATTATGAAATTGCTTCAACTGTATGACAGCATCGACAAACATAACGACAAATCATCACTATGTTCAATACACGATTTGAGCGAAAGTTCACTGACCTTCTCTGTGGGTTGTCGAAAGGCATTCTGGGAAACATAGTAGTAGACTCGGTAGGTATAGGGAAAGCAGGTACACCAGCAACAAGGGGTTGTGTAGCCCTTTCATAACCCACACCCAACTCTGGTCAGCTGTCATGTCTGTCCTGCCCCATCCTCTGTTATACTGCTATCTAGTGGACATCAACATACTTACATTTTTAAAAAAGACTATTATTCTAGAACATGTATGTATTATGTGGATCACTTTCACATGTCTAATCCTTTATTATACCTTTTGAACCAATTTATCCTTAGTGACAATAACTTGAGCTAGGAAGTTAATTTTTGATATATTCTCATTAAAATTGGCTAGAAACAGACTTAAAGATGTCTTGTCTTGAAGTCTTAAAATGAATAATCTAAAATTCAAAGCTTTTAAAAATATTTCAATGTCTTGGTTTCCCAGCTTAGTATCTTTTATTTATTTATTTTTTTAATTTGGTCAGTTCAATTCCAAGCATTAAAGGTCTAAAATCTTTGCTTCCTGGTACCTGTATTTTTGTGACCTATTTGACCCTTGATGTGTTTGCAATTCTGATCCATTCTCATAAGTTTCTTTCTCTTTACCTTCAGAGCTACCTGTACCAGATCTTGGAGGGCATCCATTTTTGTCATTGTCGCCGAGTCCTCCACCGAGACCTGAAACCCCAGAACCTCCTGATCGACAACAAAGGAGTCATCAAACTGGCAGACTTTGGCTTGGCCAGGGCCTTCGGTGTACCTGTCAGGGTCTACACCCACGAGGTGAGGATCACTCCGTGTCACCTTTTTTTTGTTTGTTTTAGTCTTGTTTGGCCCTAGAGTTAAGACCATATTTATGTTCTCTTTTTTTTTTTTTTAAATGACTATCGCAAACATACCAGGAAGCCACTGGTTACCAAGAAGCTTAAAGAAGCATATCAGTCCCACCAGGGACTTTAATGATTATTGTGGGCCAAAATGATTGGATTTGCAGCTGCTTTTCAGAAATTGCTATGCAATTTGCAATAGTTATCTTGGATGAAAATTTAAAGTCAGCAGAAAAAATATTTATTTTTAAGAACTTTACAATAATATACAATTAGTCCCAGTTAAAGTAGGAATGAAACAGTATCAAAAGCTGGTGTTGTTTTGAGTAACCATATCTCTTTGCAAACAAAACTCTAGATAACAAAAATTTAACATTGGTATAATATCTCAAATAAAAGTGCATTCAACGTCTTACAGCTGTAGAGATGTCAAACTCACTTACCAATAATGGTAAGCACCAAATTAGCATACTTGAGCATATTGCACATGGGTTTGGAGCCATGGTGTCCGTCTCTCCTGCTCGCATCTTGTTTGTCATGAATTGAAGGTATGCCGAAGGATGTTAAGCACACATCTTCCCTCTATATCTGGAGTCTTGTCAAATATCACAGCAACAGGGAGTGTTAGTGAGCTCCAGGGATGGCTCTTCCATTAACTACCCTTTCCTTCAAAAAGTTCCTTAGCACAGGATGGTTCTCTTAGAGAGTGGAATGTTGACAGCAGTGCAGGTGGAGACCAAGTCTTGGCAAATCTAAGCACAGAAGTAAATGGCCGATGCATGTTGGGTAAAATAATGAATTCTGTCTGTGTCAAAGGCATGCAGGTTACCAAGTTTATTCAGTAACATAATGAAATGAATTGAGCACTCACCTTTGTTCTTTCAGAGCTTGCTATGGACTTGGTGAGTCAATTGTCGAATTTCATCTTTGTTCCACCACAATGTTGCATGGAGTAAAAAATAATTTACCACCACTTTCATGCATAACACTGGAATAGTTTTGCACAATCTTTGGCACAATTTTGGTTGGTAAACTGTTTCCTTTATTCATGCTTGCAATACCACTGCTATTATTGCTATTATAAGAAACCGCACAGTAAAACACAGTAACGTGTCTTGTTTGTTGACATGATTTGTTTGGACTAAGGTAATTTGTGGCTCTGGTTTGGCCCATATTATATGGAAAAGTGCAGTGGTTAGTTAAATTTGCAAGCATTGCGCCAATCGGTCCGGTTTATGTGGTGTTGTACAAAATTGCAAGCTTTTGCAAGTATTGTGGGCTGTATTGGCTCAGTCAGTAGAGCATGAGAGTGTTAATCTGAGGGGTGGCCAGAAAGTTTGACCTCAGTAGTGCAGTGGATATTGGAGCTTTTTTTTTAAGAAGGAAAGGCTCCAGTTCTTTAGGAGGTGGAAATCTCCTCATGAAGGTTCAGTGATGTTTAGATCTGCTGATTGGAGAGACCATGGAAGGAGTTGGACTTCAACCTGCTGTTCTTATGGGGGAAATTATCATCTTGTAATATGGGAACATAATTAGGGAACAGTGTTTGCACCCTAGGGTGCTCCTGGGCCTCTAACATGCATTTTATATTACTTGTCTGTTATGGCACTATCTACTGGGAGTCATTAGGTGTGACTATTGCGCTCCATGGTTGTATACCATTAGTCATCTCTGTACCAGTTGGCAACAGACCTTGTTGGTTGAAGGCTTCCTTGACTTTCTCCAAACGTAAACTCATCTGGAAGAAGGAAAAAAGGCAGAAAGACGGACTCATCAGACCACATTACTTTTTTCCCTCTACTCTGATGCAGGTTCCAGGTTTTGTTCTCCATACATCAGGTTATGCATCTTGGATAAAAGTGGTTTCTGAATGGCAGCGCTGCCATACCAACTGTGAAACAGGACGGTTTTTGTTGAGACTGTGTGACACAGTCACCACAGGTTCAATTCTGTAGACTTTTTTTTTTATTTTTTATTTTTTTTTAAACTATAATTTTGTGATGTGTGTAGTGACTGGTCAATGTGGAATTCAAATTATCTTTCACATAGTACTCTGTGGTATTTTTCTCGGCCCTAGTAGACGTGTATATGTGTCTCTCCAGGTTGTAACTCTATGGTACCGAGCTCCAGAGGTCCTGCTGGGCGCCGCGCGATATTCAACCCCCGTCGACGTCTGGAGCATCGGGACTATCTTCGCTGAGCTCGCCACCAAGAAACCTCTGTTCCACGGAGACTCCGAAATAGACCAGCTATTCAGGATCTTCAGGTAGACATGTGGGTGTGTGCATGCGCACACATGCATGAATTAACTAGGACTATCATTGAATAGAAACAAGTCATTTGCCAATGATGGGGAATTCATTCTCTGCTATTTCCCAATTAACATGGCTATGGTGTCCTTTTCATGCCAAACATGTTCAATATTTGATTTAGGAAGAAAACTGTTTAGTACATGATTGCCAGTTATAAGTCTACTTATCAGTTCCAGGTCTACAACAGGCCACTTGCAGCAAATGTTTAGCATTGAAGATACATTTACTGGAAGATGACTTGTGGTATTCATAGAATAATGTTCTCCCGTAGGATAGTGCTAGATGATGCTAGATCAGTGTCAAGTTCCAAGTTGGTTTTTAATCTTTCCAGGACCCTGGGAACCCCGAACAATGACGTTTGGCCCGATGTGGAAACCCTCCCCGACTACAAAAACACCTTCCCTAAATGGAAGTCTGGCAACCTGGCCTCCATGGTGAAAAACCTGGATAAGAATGGCCTGGACCTGCTGGCTGTAAGGATACCTTTTTGTTAAATCAGTTTTCTGAAGTTTTATTCGATAAGTGTCACCCAAATGCCTACAATATAGCGTATTAAACTTCAGAATTGATGGCTTGAACAGTGCTAACAGATAAAACACAATAGGTTTTTCTTTTTTGTATGTTTTGGAGGTACTGTAATTACGTGAATGTAAAGGAAACACTACCTCTTACCTCCGAAATGTCCCAAAAAAAATTTTTTTTTAAATATTGTTTTTCCCCCCGAATCTTTTTCAACAAATGATGGTTACAGAGTTTCTGCCAGAAATTCAAGGATGTCTCCAGTTTTGCTTCACATGCACAGTTCTGCACTTCATTTGCATGTCTAAATTTAAAGTTTTCATGCCATAACCACAAGCTGTTTTTTAAAAGTTAAATGTTTTCAACAGGGGCCATAACTGCAGTAACAGTGCAAATCATTTAACTAGAATTTTTTTTTATATCACCTGAAAGTACACAGCCTGTAGTGTCTCTAATTCTGCATGTAAACAACACTCCAATTTAGTGAAAATATGATTTGAAAGCATCACTCCTGACAAACCTCCAAAAAGCAGATGACTGAAATCTGGTCTAGACACTCTTCCCCTCCACTCCTCTTTCAAAATAAAAGCCCTCGGTGGAGCAGCTAGACAACACATTGAAGCCACGCTGACAGCAACACGTCTTTAGTGAATTTTGACAGTTGTCACCTTTTGCTGCAATAAGTTGTCCATTATGCCCAAATACATAACCTTGTGTGGCACTTTCTCCATTTTTTTTCTCTGTAGAAAATGCTGATCTACAATCCTCCCAAGAGGATCTCGGCACGTCAAGCCCTGACCCATCCTTATTTTGACGACCTGGACAAATTCACCCTACCTGCCAGCACTGTCAAAATATGAAACGCATATACAGTCCTATTTGTACCTATTTTGAAAATAATTTGTAAATACTTTTGTGTGGAAAAAGTAGTACAATGTAGTAAAGTTTGTCTTTCAACAATACATTTTCAATAAACCTGCACTTTTTGCCATCCCATTGACTTTGGTTTGTGTTCCCAATGACCTTGGAATCGACTCAATGTGCTGTACACTGCTCCTGGCTGCCCCTGGAGGGGCAGCATCTACAGGATGGGTTAAAGGCAGTGAACTTATTTCCCGCAGCCACCCTCCCTGCATGCGTGTGTGTGTGTGTTTGGCGGCCACCACCGACTGCATGCTGTGTTTGTGTGACAAAAAAATGTGTGGATTAATAAAGTGTTCTTTCTTCTTTCTTTCTTATAGATGCATTATTATCAGTACCATTATATATAACAAAGAGTCTCAAATACAGATGGTTACATTTTCCATTTGTGTCAAATCGGAAATTAAATACTTGAATGATATTGATTTTCTTGGCCTGGTTTACCCTCTGATGGCAGGGCAATGGGTCCATCGGGGTACAATAGCCAGGCAACACGCCTTTTTAGAAACCACTGATGCTGTTTTGTTTTGCTTTTTAAATACTGGGTTATTTTGTACAGCTAA
>CABFOQ010052629.1:0-11954 GCA_900660455.1 Gephyroberyx darwinii
TGGCATCACGGTCAGCGTCCAGGTGCTCCTCTTCGCTGGGGGGATAGAAGATCTCGGGCCCCACGGCAGCCTGTTCAGGTAGGGGAGGAGGGGGTAGGGGGTCAGAGCTGACAGCTAGCTCTGTTCCATGTAGGGCCTCCAGGGGCCGAGGGGGATCGTGGTCCCGCCATAAAGAGCCCACAGGAACCTGGTCATAGTGGGGGATCTCCCGAACCCGGTCGAACCGTGTGACAGAACCACCTCCTCCTGAAGACATTGGGAATCAGTTTCTGTCCTCACTATAGAGAGAAAGACAGAGCTTTAAAACACAGTCCACTGTCAATGGAGGGGCTATTGATAGCTTCAATGATGAACGCATGGTCAGCGTCACAAGTCTGAGAACTACATGTCTTTTAAACATCAATACATTATTGACAAATTAATTGTGATTCCTTGGTATGTTTACCATGAACAAATGAGATCATAGTGGAGACCATTGGCAGCCTCTCTCACACCAGTAGTATTGTTAGTGCTAGTGTTTCTCCAAAATAAGACATTTCCCATAAATCCTGTTGCGTTCTGTCTGTCTTTGGTTCTAACAAAGAGGATAAACATGTTGGAAGTGATTTGCCCATCAGCCTTTCACTCCTTGGACCTTGAAAGGAATCGATATTGCTACTTCAAAGATAAATCTAACGCTATAATAGCAAAGGAAACTAGCCAGCAAGCGTCTAAACTGTTAACTAACCAGGGCTGGTGAAATCCCTCCATCACTCAGCAGGCGACCATCACCTTGCTGTAGAGTTGAGTCAATGTTTGGATGGCTAGACTCGCTCAGCCAGCTGGAATGTAGAAAGGCTGACTCTCAGACACAGTGACACAAATTTAGAAATGCCGTGTCGGTTTTACAGTTTTCACAAACCTCACCTAAATTATTCTATGACAAACCATGGGTCTATTGTTGAAGGTCAGTGGTTCTCAAAGTGAGGTCCTTGAGGTCTAAACATGTTTTCATGGGAATGGGCTGTCTGATCACATGCATTGGTTCTGACCAAATGGAGGTCTGTGGTCTATTCTGAGTCTTCTTGAAGCTCCACTGTGATGCTTTCAAGTGCTAACCTCTGAATTTAAATTTTCTGCAACGCATTCCTAATGCAGAATGTATTTTATTACCATTCCTAAATGAAAAGGACACAGCATGCAACTCCTACAACCTGCTGCTCTGTCTAGAAGCCGTTTAGTCAAACGGATGTGTACAACTTAAATGCTAATAGAGGTCAATGTGCAACAACTTCATCAGAGTGAATCAGTTAGTGAATCTTTAATATTGCCTTGTAAATTATGTTTCTCTTCAGATATTGACGTTGCTCGGTTCCGTACAGATTTACGGTGAATTGATGGAAATTGGACGGAAGCACTGCAGTTTACGCTCGTTTACCCTGGAAACTGGGCAAGATAATAGACGCGACTCATCTAATGGTTGTTTTTGTACATGAACAATTAAAATTCGTGCCGATATTTGAGAAAATGAGACTAGCGTTATATAATTGGACGCTGGCTTACCTGTGTTGATTCTCCGGCTTGTTTTACAGTGAAACAGGTAGCCAGCATCTCGTCATCCCCCCTCCTTTTGTTCTGATGCAGACTCATACCGTTCCCAGGCCAGTTTAACATTTGAACTCCTCGTTGACTGTTGTTGAATACCGGGAAGACAAACCGACCCCAGATCCCATCTGAGGTGAAACTCACCTTGCCAGTCCGACCAGCCTCATGCTTTGTTCAGGGCACTCCTCTCACATCCGACTTCCTAACTTCGGAGTCGTAAACTTGCCGTGCAGTCAAATGCTTTATTTGGTGGCAGTTGTTTTGTTATATCAATCACGCGGTTATAGACCTCCTTTGTGTGAAAGAAGAAGAGAAACTGGATGTTTTAGTCAATTTATTAGACAAATGTTGTTGTACATGGGTAATAACTAAAAGTCAAGCAATAAGTGAAGATTGAAACATACAGCAATACTAATTATCACTAATCACTTCTCATTTCAGGTGTCATAGAAATTCTCACCTTCTCTTCCCATTATTATATTCCATCATTCTAATATTTCCCAGTCATATTACCACGGTTGTTAGGTTGTTCTTTTACGCTCGACAGCACGTGAAGGCAGCACTATTTGGGAGTTGGAAGTGAAACCAGTCTTGTTTGGATTGTGTTTGGATAACTTTCCAATTCTTTTTACCATCCCCTCTATCATCTATCAAGCAACACATTCCTCCTCTTCCTTATATTTCTTATTATTATTAATTCTGCTGAAATTGTTCAAATTGATCCTCACTATTTAAAAAATCAGTTTAGTGTTAGTGTTAGTGTTTAGTGTCTAGATATTTATCAAGACCATGTTAGGGTCTATTTTAGTCCAAGGCTTTAACTGAGATAGTAATAAATCAAATATATACAAAATCAGCATTCATATGCTTCTTTCTATTGTCACTACTGAATCAGTCCCTAGCAAAACAAATGGTAATGTTTCAGTAGTGACATGATGGAACATTCATTTATTTCAATTAATTCACACATCCAAACTTGCATATTTTACAAAGTAAGATTTAATTTAGATTTTGATCAATCTTATTTATTAGATATTAAAATTAGTTTAAAAATCCCCCAAAAATTGTTTAAAAATCCCCAAAAAGTAGTTTAAAAATTAGTTTAAAATTAGTTCAAAAAAATGTAAATGCATTTATAAAACTATTCTTTAAAGGGAAAAAAATTTTTAAAAATAATAATAAGTTAATGTTTGCCACTTTTATTTCACGTTTTGGGAGATGAAAGGGGTTCCATAAAATTCAGAATCAGAATCAAATTTATTTGTACATTCGCCCATACAAGGAATTTGACTTGGTGACGTTGGTGCATTAAAAAAACAGACAGGCATAGCAATCAAATAAAGAAACTCAAACAATCAAACAATATATACATATATGCAATGAAATAAAGTGTGTGTGTGTGTTCTGAAAAAATAATATGAAATCAGACTGTACTTTTTGAAGATATGTGTGCCTTAGATATGGTGTAACATATGGTTTAAGTTGGGGGGAAAACGTTTCCAACCCCCAATTTGAACCATTTTGGTAGAATCACCCATTTATGAACTTATGGAACTACTTCTTGATACTGAGAGCCACAAAATCCAGTCCAATTTCATGCAGATTCTTTGTTACTGTATTGTACTTTTTTTTGCCAATCATTTTCATAGGAAATGCAAAATGTTTCACATTGCTTGCTTGCCAAGTCACCTGGATACTGTCTCACTGTGTATCCCACAAACTCATATAATAAAATAATGTTGTACATAGGCCTATATGTATATTATAGGTAGGTGAAAACAGTGTTCAGAAATAGCAACTATTAGCAGTGATTATTTATCTCATTTTAGTATTTTACTTTCCTAACCTCAATGACTTTTTGAGGAGTTTTACACAAATTTAATGGTGTCCTTAGCCAGATACTATCATTTTTATTTTTCATATTTTGTGTGAATCTTTACCAAATTGACAACCACTTTGCAAAGACTTCTTCAAAAACTGACATTTACACTTCAAACTGCAGTGAATTATGAATTGATTTGATATTAAATAATGTCATGCTGACTTACTGTATTCAAACCAGGTTTAAAGGCCCCTGTTGCTAGCTCACTATCGCCATCTACTGTTTAGATGTTGAGCACACTACATATTCAGTTGGTCAAATGATAATCTTCATCATTCAATACTTCTGAAATTATAAATCTTAAACAACAATTTTGACTCTTCAGTATTTTTGAATTATTCTGTTGAGCAACTTAAAAAAAACACACAGATTAAATTGAAAATTGATTGCAAGGCCTAGTTGTATTTTCTGTAATTAAATAATTTCTGCATTCCTCTCAAGTACAAATATATTCAAGTAGAACAGATTTCCAGGTGAAACAGCCCAAGAATTGTACATACTCGCTAAACATTGACCATCATTCCTAAAATGGCATGTAAAGCTGATCACTAGACATATTTTCTGAGTCACAACTCCTGAAAGGTCTGTTTCATGCCCCTGATTGATTTGTTTGTTGGAAGAAGAACTACTGGAAGACAGCAGTTTCTTGCACATGCAAAAAAAATCTTGAAAATCTGTTAAATCAGAGGCAGAAATAATCTCATTAGAGTTAAACCTCAGTGGGTGGAGCCAAAGAACATTATTTTTTTAGTTAGCTAGCTGGCCAACTTGAATGGCAAAGAAGGAACTATAACTAGAAAAGGTAAATTTTCTGAAGAAAATTTGTGTGCTTGCTAGAGAGAGAGAGAGGGGAGGGAGAGAGACAGAGAGAGAGAGACAAAGAGAGATAGAAGAGAGAGACAGAGAGAGAAGAGAGAGAGAAGAGAGAGGGAAAGAGAGAGAGACCGAGAGAGAGGGGGAGAGAGAGAAATAGAGAGAGAGGGATTTGTGTGCTTGCTTAAGCTTAAAAATTGTGAAAAAGTCAATTTAATCAGAAAGAGACTGTGTTAAGAAATCATAGTAATAGAAGTAGTAAAAGCAGAAGTAATAGCAGCAGTAGTAGTAGTAGTAGTATCAGAAGTAGACGTATTAGCTGAAGTAGTAGTAGCATAGTGAGTAATAGTTGAAGTATTAGTAAGAGTAGTAGTAGCAGAAGTAATAATAGTAATAGACAAACTGTCATTGACTTATGGACAAATTTGCGCCAGGTCCATGCATATGTTTGGAACTGCTGGCGCCCCCTATTGATCGATTTTAAAATAATTTTACAAATGTGGTTCAACATTGTTATGAAACATATCCTTTCGAGTTTTGTAATGATTGGACAAACAATTTCTGATTTATAGTCTTATTTGGGTTATGACACGCCCATTTTTTGCAGTTGAAGCACCCCCTAGTGGTCAATTTGAATGAAACTTTCAGGGTATGGTTCAGGTCCTTATGTGGACATATCCTGTAAGGTTCGTGATGATTGGCCCAGTGGGTTGTTGACTTTGATCTATTTATGTGCTGAGCCACGCCCTTTTGAAGTTCATTGGTCAATATCTTGAAAACTGAATAAGATCTCAACAAGCTTTATCTACCTTTTGCTAAAGCTGGTCCAATAATGATCCACAGAAAATTTGGTGGGAATCGGACCTACGGTTTAGGAGGAGATGTCAAAAATGTGTTTTTCAAAAAATTAAAAATGACGGAAAATCTAGTCAGGCGGACATTAGTGGTTCTTGGGGCTTTTTTGTAGAGCACATTGAGCTGTACTTGTGTGTCAAATTTCAAGTCAATCGGAGTCACGGTGTGAGGGGCATGGCCTTTCCAAAATGGGCCTTAATTACAGCGCCACCATCTGGCCAATTGGGCTCATGTTTCTTGGGAAGCATTTGCATTATTTCCAGTTATTGGGCCAAGTTTCATGGTTTTAACTCGTTCCAGCTCACGGCAATTTGAGCCGAGGCATAAGAAAAAGCTTTTTGTAATGCATTCCTATGGGGCCAAAATATTGCAAATTAAATTAAATTGCAGAAAAAGTACAAGTGTAATCAAAAATTTGAAAAGTAGATGCTCATTCCAGACTATGCTGAATTTTTCAGAGTTTGAAGGGCGTTGATAGCTTAAATGGTGAGAAAGTAGTTGAGTTACGAAGTTTTGGGCGGAAGAAGATTTTTAATAATAAAGAAGTAAGAACATAAGTGTTGCTTGCTGAAGCAAGCACACCAATAATACAGAAGTAAGTAAGAGAACATAAGTGTTGCTTGCTGAAGCAAGCACACTAATAAAAATATAAATGGAAAATATAAATGGTAATGACTTCTTTCATCATTCAATCATAGTCGTGGTATTCATGATCTTGGAAGGTCAGCAGGCTAGCTAACTAGCTAACCTAGATAGCTATAGGTCAGTATGGCTAATTGAATTTGGAAGGTTAGCTAACCTAGATAACTCAGTATGGCTAGAGGGTATTTTTTCAGTTAGTAGCAGAGCACTAGGCTTCATAATATTAGTTAGTTCCTCTCTTACGCCTTGCCTTTTTCACTGGGCGTCAGACTACTGTTACTTAGCCAGAAAAACTGAGGTTTAACTAAACCAATGAGATTATTTCTGCCTCCAGAGCAGCTCTGCGTCCGAGAAATGTTTAACTAAAACTCAAATCTGCCACTGGCATACTAAAGACATGCCAAGCTTTCTGCCTAGTCTATGAATAGTTTATGGATATATAACGCTGAATCAGGACAAATGGAAAATTTTATGAAGATAATGTACAATATCTTCTGAAATAATTGGAAATTGAAACAATTATTCTTCACTTCACACATTCATCTGTCGTTTTATAACAGTACATGATCAAACAATAATGAAAAAATATATATATTTTATGGTTTCAAAATTGAAAAGTGTCCACGGCCATGATTATTGGCACTCTTTAGAACAATTCAAATCAATTTTTGTTGGAGGAAATAGATTCTCATTTGCAGTGTAATTCAACTCACCTGTGACAGGCTGCAGGGCCCACATGGTATAAATGAACCAATTATCCATTTTAAAGTGATAAAACAGTTTGTTCTGCATCCCTAGTCATCTGTGAAAATGGTGAAGAGAAAAGAATTGTCTGAGGATGTCAGAGAAACTATCATCACCAAACATAAGTATTCACAAGGCTATAAGGCCATCTGTAGAGACCTTGGTATTCCTGTTTCCACAATTTGCAATGTTATTAAGAAGGTTGCCTCTTGTGTAATTGTTAAGAATCTCCCAGGATGTGGTAGCAAGAGGAAACTTGATCTCAGATGTCATTGAAGATTGGTGAGAGCCACTGAAAAAAACACCTCACATGACATCTAAATATCTCAAGGCTGACCTGGTTTCAGCCCGTACCATACGCCGGACACTGAACCAAGAAGAGCTTTACGACTGGAGGCCACGGAAGACCCCACTGCTGAAAGAGCAGAGAACACAAGAATACCTGATTGATCTTTGCCAAGACCCACCTGGAGAAACCTAAATCCTTCTGGGAAAATGTTCTGTGGACTGATGAAATGAAATTAAAGCTCTTTGTCAATGCAGATCAGTTCTTTGTTAACAAACGACAAAATTAAGCTTTTAAAGAAAAGAACACCCTACCTACAGTCAAATACAGACGTCTTGAACGTTTTAAGGGCATCATGAAATCAGAAGATTACCGAAAGATTACCAGGCATTTTTGAGCGAAATGTGCTACCCAGTATCAGAAAACTGGGTGTCAATCGAAGGTCATGGGTCCTCCAGCAGGACAATGACCCAAAACACACATCCAAAAGCATCCAGGAGGAAGTCCTGAGTGACTCATTTCCCCCTAGTCCAATTTAATAGAGACAATATAGTCTTCGGTTTGATGACAAGAAGGCAGAAAAAAGACCTGACTTTTTCGCTATTCCAAATTCTTTGCATATTCAATTTTAATACGAATACTACAATTACTATATAATAACTTATTTTATGTCTTTGTGAATGCAGCAATTGTTAATCTGTGTGACTTGATGTATAATGAGACCATACTAAAATGTATTTATGTACTTAATTCGCATTATTTTTTATTTTCTTGTTTAAGTTTTTATTATGAATAAGCTGAGGAGCCTATTCAAACATATAAACTGATACTTGATGGCTGCTCAATTTTGAAATCTGTTCAATTAAAAGAAAAAACGTGGACCCAATAATAATAATAATAATGATGATGATGATGATGACAATATCTCGATTTCCGCGTCTGGTTGGCCAAGCTGACCTCACATATTCTTTAACCAATCAGAGAGCGGCATGTCGGCATTTACTTCCGTGTTTTAGGACATGTCAAGCTGTGATTGGTCAAAATCACCTCTAATGTTTGAAAGTGACGTGTTCTGCCTCCTCATCTTCTCACGCTGTATTATGAGAACAGAGACACAACGATGGGGTTGATTCAAGCCATTCATGTTTTTACCAAATCGTTTTTATTGTTGCTTATGTGGTCAAACTGCGAAGGGAGAGAGTCGGAGCTCAACTATGTCACCTGCGGCTCACTGGTGAAACTCCTCAACACCAGACACAACGTTCGCCTTCACTCTCACGATGTCAAATATGGCTCAGGTAACAGTTAACTTCATTCCAGTAAAAGTCTTTGTTATAATGAGACGAGTATAGCCTTCAACCCCTGACATTTAAATTGGACATTCATAGATTTAGTTTAAATATCCGCCAGACACATAGCCTAAACCGGGCGGTCCTGTCAAGCTAGCTACTACTTTCAATACGTGCTGCTCTCTCGTATGCAGAGAATCTGCGCCACGCTATTCAAAAATCCGGTAATTTAATGCTACCTTGCTTATCGGCAAACGTACGCACCTCATAGAACATAACTTAAGATATTTCCTTAACTGACACTGTCCTCTGGTAGATTCGGTAAACAGATGATCCAACAAGCAGAATTATAATGTCAACTTTTACAATTGATTTCTAATGCTTGCTGTTGCCCACCACGGTGTAAGTTACATTGATGGAAGCACTTTATGAAATAACATGCGCACTTATTGTAAAATGTGAAATTTTATTGGAATATGTACTATTTGGTGTATGCCGAACAGAAGAGGCGATGATACTGATTCGTAACTGGTCTTAAGGCATATAGTATAACGTGTGAATTTTGCCGGCAACCAAAGCAACTTTAAATTGTCAAAATGTTGAATGCAGTTCGGCGTGAAGGTCTCTCCATACAAAATAGAACGAACTAAATGCGCTAAGCAACCACAGATTTGTTTGTAACCTAATTTCACTCATTGAGTAACTCCAGTTAATTGGGTCACATTTCGACTCCGTCTTGCATCTGTTTTGGCTACTGCCATGTGTCGATTTCTTTATTAATTTATTGCACAAAATATTTATTTATAAATAAATACATCTTAAACATGTATTTCTATCTATTTCTATATAGCGACAATTAAATGCCGTGGTTTTTAAAATGTGAGCTGTCTTGCGTTGGTTTTGGCTTGGTTATATATTTTACACTGGTGTCAAGCCGACCAGAATATAAAAATGGACTACCGGTCAAAAATTTCAAAAATAAAATCCGCTACAAGTTTATTCATTGTTTTTCACCCTAATGTCCTTTTCATAGCATATATTCGTAACCTGCCTGTATAAGACGCCTTCTATTTATGAGCGCAATGACGAAACATATACCATATATATTCATATGAACCGGTACATATCTGTGGGCAGATATGATCCTGTACTTATACTACCTCCATCTATGAATATGGTCTGATAATGATAGGTATAATGAGAACAGACAATAATACACGTTGTCATTTTTCTGTACAGATGGTTCCTCCATCTGGAGTTTTTTTATGAGGTAGTAAAGCTAGTAATGCATTACAAATCTGCATGTACTGTACATGTGTTATCAAAATGTGTAAATTGAATACATTTGATCAGGTGGATAGTTTTTGAACAATGAAACTATACTATCAGATCCAGTATCATCATATGTCAGCTCTAATAGACACTGTCTTAGCCAGGTTTACAAGTGCGGGACAAACACAAATCACTCAAGCCATCAATTATTGTGACTTGACTTATATCTTTCTTCTAAAGATGCATCATATTTTGGAACAATATTCCATTTTATATTAGAAACCGTGCATCTCTTGTCATATTTAAATTATCTTAGAAAAATGAACTACTGGAGGGTCAAAGTCTATCTTCATTAACTTGTTGTGTAGTACCAGGGATTGACTCCAAACCTGGAGCCAGAATAATTCTTAATTTCTTCCTTTGTTACTTCCTCAATAATCAGTTGTTTCTCTTATATTTTTCCCCCATCATTTTTTTTCTAAATACCCTTTTTGAATCTTCTCCCTTTCAAAGACTTTGTTTTCTTTTTCTGCTGCTGCAGAACCCTATGCATTTTTATCATTATTATATTATACTAATTTAGTATGTTTGCATATACACTGGTGTTTTTCTAATTTATCTCAGACTGCACTTTTTTTTCGGTTAATTCTCATATGTACATATTTTTCACTTTTTTTCACCTCAGTTCGCCTCTCTTAATGCTGTAATCCATACTTTTTCATATGTTCATACACTTCGTCTCGTAGTGTTGAATTTGTCAGATGTGTGTGTCTGTATGACCCTCTTTTGTTCTGGTCTTATTTACATTCTATATTTTAGTTCGGTGTATCCTATTACAATTTGCTGCTGCAACAACCCGGATTATAGTCTCGTTCTAGTTTAGTACTTTTATATTGAAGGCAAAACCGCCGTACTTCCTGTTTTTGTTCTGGCTGTTTTTTGGCAGCTTGATGCAGCTCATCTGCACTTCCCAGCTGCACTTACTGCCTCATCTAGGCGCTGTAGTGATGCAGATCAGACTGAAAGTGTTGTTTGCAAGTGTTGCCACCATTGCTACTTGATATGTTTTATTACATCATGGCTAACCGCTATTCACTTTACATTACATTCAGAATGCACAATCAATAAACTTATATAGGAGGAAATGCATTTATAAACTTGCATCTGCTTTGTAATTGCTGATTCCAGATAACTTTTAAGGCAGTGATAAGAAAAATGTACAGGCTTTAGTTTCAGGAAATGTATTCAAATAGGCCTATTGCTGAGACTGAAAGTGTCTTAATGCAAATTTGCCTTGCTCAATAGAATGAGGCAGTGAGCCTCTTAACCACACAGGAAGAGAGAAATGGCTTAGCCCTGCTACTGTAAACTGTAAAACATTACCAGGACTCTTATGTCAACTCCATATTATGTCATTTTTGGAATATACAGAATAATATTTTATGCCATAAGCCATTTTTTTTTTTATTTCCCTGTGATCTTAAGCAAATGTGTGTGTCCCTATTTTACAATGGGAACTAGACCTTGAAGGAATACAGCAAGTTGTAGGACATTTGTCTCGTTGGTCGACTTAGTCGTTAAATGATGCAAAAGTGTTAGCATGGAGCCTACTATCACTCATGGACACATGGATGATATTGGTGTCTGTTAACTGAGTCCTTCTTGTGTGACATATTAAACACAAAGGGAAAAAGAGTGTTTCCTCAGGCATGTCTGTTTTGTACCTAAATGTAGGTAGTGGACAGCAGTCTGTAACTGGTGTCGAGAATGCTGACGATGCCAACAGTTATTGGCGGATTCGTGGGAAGCCCAATGGTCCATGCCAGCGTGGGGTAGCCATCAAGTGTGGTCAGGCCATCCGCATCACACACATGAAGACTGGTCGAAACCTCCACACACACCGTTTCACCTCACCTCTGTCTAATAACCAGGTGAGACGATAGCAGTGTGTAGATACTTACACACACACAGGTGCTGTCATGCTTTTTTTTTTTCTGACAATAAAGTAAAAGTGAATAATTTATTGTGACTCAGCAAACTGTCTTGTCTTTAGCCCTAGTCTCTACTCCAAAACGCTCTTTGTTGTAGCTTGAGAAGAATCAGCTCAGTCAACATGAACAGACTGTTAGCTAGCCAACTAGCCAGCAGGCTAATTTAGTTAATGCGAACATGTGACTACTAGCCACTACTAATGCTAGCTTCTACTGGATACGTTAGCTAGTGTGCTAATCAGATGTGTTAACAACAAGACCGTGATGGTTAGCTGAACAGATACTATGGTTAGCTAGCTAACAAGCTGACATTATATAAACACTAAATCAATCAGACGTATCAGTGATGAAATGATCAGTTCCCAGTCAGAAACGGCAAAGAAATGAACCATGTGTATTCAATTCTATTGAGATAGCCAAGTTGAAAGTCAGTCATTGTTGTCCAAGAGCTTTGCACCTCCAATATGGCCACCAGAGGGTACATTACGTCATCTGAAAGCCCTCTATATACAAAGTGAGTGATTTTGTGTTTTTCCTTTCCCTCCACCGCTCCGCAGGAGGTCAGCGCCTTCGGAGAGAACGGCGAGGGCGATGAC
>CABFOQ010052630.1:14377-19377 GCA_900660455.1 Gephyroberyx darwinii
GCACAAAAGGTCATACTCTCTCTCTCTCTCTCTCTCTCTCTCTCTCGCTCTCTCTCTCTCTTTCACACACACACACACACACACCCACACACACACACTCTCTCTCTCTCTCTCTCTCAAACAAATCTCCTAGCCTGCAGCTGCACACTCTCCATCAGCCTTGAGAGTTTACAAGGATTAGGGATGTCAGTGCACACTGGCCATATGAATCTCCACATGCACACACGCACGCATGCATGCACGCACACACACATATACACACACACACACACACACACACACACACATACGCCAAAGCTGTTAAAAGCTGGATTAAGTGTGTGCCTGGTAAGGAGAAGTGTGTCCTGGCTGTGCTGTCAAGGTGCTGTCAGATGTCCTTGCCTCCTTGTCTCTCCTCTCCTTGTTCAATTGTTCAGTCTAATATCAACAGGTGAGAGAGAGAGAGAGACATTAGCTACGTATACATGCTTCCTAACCCGGTTACTCAGTTAACCTACTTTTGCATGATGCACGTAAACGTTGTAACCGGGATAGAGTAACCTGGGTAATCTCACACTCTGATGATGAGACGCCTGGTTAAGATGTCTGGTTTACTCCAATATTAAATGGCTTACTGGCATGGAAACATCTAGCTCCTTTTACTTTTGGTTTCCGCTGTCTGCATAAACATACAGGATTTATGGATACACTTTGATGTCAACAAAACCATGGCAGCAGGCCAGACCAGTACTACCAGTACTACTACTGGGATCATCATTTCTGTACCCGTATTAGAAGTAAGACACTATTGCTCAGTACAAGAGGGAGGGGGAACATGCTTTTACCTGGTTTATTCATGGCGATAGGGAGACAATTGCAGGGTAGGGTTGCAGGGTATCAAAGGTCCATCACATCAATATTTCACAGTGCTTACACAATACGCACTCACGTATCACTGATGTATTGCTATACTCAATTCCCTATGAAATGATAATCAATAGGTACATTCTTCAAAGGAGCACACACAGGTGGAGTGAATATGAGACAGGAAGGAACGAGGGGCGAGTAAGCTTTCAGGTTGGAGCAATTTGGGTACTGGATACTGATATTTTTAGATTTTTTGATTGCTGATATTTTGTGCTCATATTCTATATTGCCAATTTTCATGCCAAAGAATTCCAAAACATTACATGAAAAAAGTATTTAGTGTTTCCCCTAGAATTTGATGTGGAAAAGCCTCTTAAAAAAACAACATGGGATATTTAAACTCTCCATTGAAACCCAGGATGTGTAATCAAACTGCATCATAGGCATCATATGGGAGGTTTCTGATTTTTAGTAAAGGCTATCAATATAACCTTAGCACAGTTATGCCACAGATGGAATGAGATAGTGACAACAAATGACTGCATGGCAATAGACATGCTGAGAGGGAGAGGAGGAGGAGGACAAGGATGAGGAGGAGGAGAAACCAGGGAGAAGGAGCAGGAGGAGAGGAGCTTAAAGCTGCCTCCAAGCGGCCCAGACACTGTAAATCATTACCACCATAAACCGCAGAGCCAATAAAAAGCACAGCCTCACCCCGCTATCAGAACCAGAGGGAGAGGAGGAGAGGAGGGGGGTGTATAGAAACAGATTCTCCCCATCTGGATTCATTACAGGAGAAAAAATAACTTCCAGTCGAAATAGGCACATGAGTATATGCACGGAAACACACGCACGCACACACACACACACAGATACGCACACGCATACACTCTGAAGCTATATAATCACAATCAAGAAAGGCTTGAACATTTCAAAGACAAACATGTTTTTTCCTGTGGTCTAATAAAATTAAAAGTCGATGCCTCAGATGCCGGGTTGGCCCCGGAGCTGCCTAGCAATTAGAGAGCAGTAAAAAAGGGAAATGAGAAAGGGAGTGAAGGGGGAGAGAGAGAGAGAGGGAGAGGTGGAGGGCTGGATGTAGTAAGGGATGTGCTGAATTACTAGATTGGGACCATGTGAAGTCCCCACGGCAAGGCGATGCATGGACGAAGGATTGGCGAGGAAGAGGAGAGCAGCAGACCGGGAGGGCTAGGGATGACGGATAGAGGGATTGGGTTGGGTTAGGGGGCTTAGCATTCAACACTATTATTGCTGAGAAATGCACTGGCACAAGTTACTCTCAGTGGTAGTCTTGGTACTGCAAAACCCAAACAATGAAGAGAAACCATATAGTTGTGCTGGAATGAGAAATAGTAGGAAGCAATGTTAAATTATATATGATTGTGAATAGGAGCGGAGCTGAATGGGGGTTTCTTATCCTCACCTGGTCTAAAGATGAAGTGGTAATCCTGTGAGATCCTTGTTTCACAGGGAAAGATTGTAAACTGTAAAGCTGTCCTCCAGAGAATAGAGTCAGTGATAGGTACAGAGGGAGGAAACAAGAATGTTGAGGGAGGTGACAGCCTAAAGTCGACCACTGTGTCTGTGTTTCATCAACAGAAACCATAACACTCAGTCTGTTGGGTGGAGGTCTCACCACCGTTCACGTCAATACAGAAATGGAGCAATGGCTGAATGCAATGAAAACATTTTTATCCTCTAGTTTCACATGCGATCCATTTCCCTCACAGTGATTAAATGAATATAACCCTGTGTCTGTGTGTGTATGCGTGTGTTTGTATTAGTACAGCAAACTGAAGGCCAACAGCAACAGTATTGCAACAGGAACTGAACTTCCGCTGGACTGCAGTATAAAATAACTCTCTCTTGCGCTCTCTCTCTCTCTCTCTCTCCTCTGTGTCTCTCTATGTCTCTCGCCCAGCTCCCTCTCCAGTAACAGTGATCAGGAAGGAGAAGACATCTCGCAACAGCATCTCTCTGTCCTGGTTGGAGCCGGAGAGACCCAATGGCATCATCCTCGACTATGAGGTCAAATACTACGAGAAGGTCGGTGCATCACTTCTGGGCCATTGTTCTGAGTGTACTTGTGTGTTTGAAGACAAAATGCACACTGCAAAACATATCCATCTCGCCAAGTAATTAAATATGGTGTGGAGTCTTAAAATGTTATTTTTATTAAAGCAAGCAAGTCTCACCAAGTCATTAGACTTACATTCAGTCTCCTCTCCTCTCCTCTCCTTAATGGAGAGTAGTTTTATGGCAGACAGTAAATGTGTCTGTGGGGTCTCTCTGTGTCTCTGTGAGGGAAATTAGCGCAGAACGAATTACACTGGCTTTCAGCACCGATGCTGTGCTATGGCTGACATTTGATGGTGAAATTAACCATGGATGCAAGTTTAATCACTCTGGCAGATTTGTATGTGTGTGTGTGTGTGTGTGTGGGTGTGTGTGTGTGTGTGTGTGTCCCAGATTGCAGTTTCCTTGAATGCCAACAGTGGCCCCTAATCTCTTGATTAGTAGGCAGACGGAAGGTTGCTCCTCTTTAAATGCTGTACCCAGGTCAGCCAACCTTACCTAACATCTTAAAACAAGGCTGGGAAACAGCAAGAGGAAACGTTAATGACTGATACTAGGTCAGAGCTCACTGGAGGTCTAATTCTAATGTTTTTATGTGCTGGTATGCGAGTCAAATGTCTGCTCATACACATGAGCAGACATTTGACTCGCAAATGTCATGTAATGTAATGCTCATACACGCACGCACATAATTCACACACACATTGCGTATACACAAAAGAGCACAGAGAAAGAGAGAAAGGGTTGGGTCTGAAGGAGAGACAGTGTGACAGAGTTTCATAATGAAAAACCACTGGGCCTTTGCACTGATCCCTGTTATTCACATGGTCTCTCAGGAATTACTAGAGACGCTCAGGCCCAGACAGACACAAACACACACACACACACACACACATACCAAGCCCCGATTGGATCCTCTACAGCAGCCATAACCCGGGATGTCCAACCAGACAAAGGACTCTTCAATGCGGAAGAGTGAACTGGTACATCCAGGGGAGACCCCCGTGATAGTTCAGGGCCTGGAGGATGGAAGCTGTGGGAGGACAGTGCCAACTCCAACACCAAGACCACACCATGACTCACTGATGAGACAGAAAGGGGCTGGTTAAGAGGCACACACACACACACACACACACACACACACACACAATAGCATGAAAACACAACCCAAAAACAGAATGACAGAGATTGAAAGAGGGGGATTGTAACAGTCTCAGCCCAGCTGTCTGCTCTGTTTGTATCTTCTCTGTCTGCATGTCTAGAACTTTAAAACAAAGACACACACAGTGTATGTTATCATGTAATCCAATAGCTATGTATTGACCACTCTAGCTTCTCTGTAAGTTAGCCAACAACCATGCGGCATCACTTAGTATAGTCCTATATTGGATGAACACTAGAAAGGCCAATGGATTTTGGGGGTCTAAGAGAAGGCCAATAAGTCGTCAATTGAAGGGGGTGAATATAATTACAACCACTTTTTCCTTGTGCGGTTTTTATAGAAAATGGGTCAAAGAAAAGTCATGGAGGGATGTTTTGAAAGCTGAGTTATTTCAATTCTAAAATTAAAAACACCAGTCAACTGATGGCGCTTGGCTTTTCTAGTGGTGAAGTCAATAAAATAGAGAACGTCAGAGCCAAATCAAATACTATGAGACCGTCAGTGCACAAAACATCACTTTTAAGGCTTTAACTGATGCAAGACAGCACATAAGCAGCGAGTATTGTAAATCGTATTTTCTTAAAACAAGTGTAAAAAATAAAATAAAAGCTAACTTGTTGATGGACATTTTAGACACAATTTGATTCTAAATTATTATCTGCCCCTGCTAAAGTGTATGGCGGTGCTATGCCCACTCCAGCCATGTTCTAAACACAAATATGGCAACTTGTGTGATTTCTTTGGGCACTACTCACAACGAGGGCTAGTTACAGAAAGTGCTGACCACGGCTTTTTGTGCTTAAAGGAATTCATCAAGTTTTTGGGAGACTGGTCTGTGGCCTGCTATCATTCAACATAGTGTGTGCTCAAGTGTCAGCATGGAGCGCTGGGGTCA
>CABFOQ010052630.1:24377-31378 GCA_900660455.1 Gephyroberyx darwinii
CCTCCCCATTCCTTTTCATCACCCCTAATCCCTCAGTCTTTTCATTTCTCTCTCTAGTTCTTTTTAAGTTGCTTAGTCTCGCTCCTTCTTTATTCACATATACGGACTGAACGCTTTATTGAGATTTTCCATCAGAATATCAAAACGTTGTCATTCCTAGTTAGTGAGTTTGTGTGTGTGTGTGTGTTATTTCAACCAAGCCAAATGAGCTGTACTTTGTATCTGACTATCCATTTGCTAATTGAGATTTATTTGAACCAACAACAAAAGACATTTTACTTGGAGCCACAACATATTCTTCAACTCAGTGTACAATATCTGTAATCTGCTGTTGTTCTAACACATGATTTATTGTATTTACTGGCTCTCATTGGTGGACCATATCCTGACTTATTGCTTGATGGAGTGTGTTTTTCTATGACTTGTGTAGCTTGACTTAGTAAGACACGGGAGACTGCATATTTTCAAAGTTCTTGGGTTGATGTGCGATACACTCTAGGCTCTCATTACCACCAAAATGCATCTTGTTGTATTTGACACCCATTTCTGCGAGGTGCTAGTGGGTGACTAGTGAGGTGTTAGTGGGTGACTACTAGTGAGGTGTTAGTGGGTGACTACTAGTGAGGTAATACGTTCTTACTTCAAGTCATTAACACATTCAGAAGACACATGGATATAGGCACACACACACACACACAGTCTGTCAATGAGCATTAATGGAGGTAACATGCTCTCTGCTCCTGCAGTGCGCCTGCCAGGCATCAGGACCTATGTGGACCCCCACACCTATGAGGACCCCAGCCAGGCCGTCCACGAGTTTGCCAAGGAGCTGGACGCCTCCTGCATCGCCATCGATAAAGTGGTGGGAGCAGGTGAGAAGGGAGAAAATGCACCACAAAATGCCAGTCATTTAGTTTCCTATTCAGTTTAATATAAGTTTAATATATCTCAGGGCATTTCTAGAAACAAAGGTCACAATCAACTTGAAACAAGGCAGAATAAGGCAGATAACTCCTCTAGTACATTTAATAAACTGAAATCAAATGAACATTAACTTGTTGCTTCAAACCTGAATTATCTTCAGTTTTAGCTGTGAACTATTGCCACACTGTGTCTGGATCAACTATCAGTATACTAAGGTCATCAAAGGACACATTTCTGTCAGTAAAGAAAATAGGCACCACCTAGTCACTCTATACAAGATAAAAGCATTAAAAAAAATGAAAAAAAATGTCCATTTGAAAGTATAACAAAATGGAAATCAAATATGAAAATAAGAAAACAGTGTCACAAAGTGCTTTACAGCGCTTTTTTTAAAACATAAACATGACCACACATATGAACAACTGAATACGGAAAAATAGAATAAAGACATTTCAACATGCAGTGAATAAAACTACAATAACCCCTGTGCATTCAAACATACGCTCCTCTGTGTATTCAAACAAAGACACACAACAACAAATGCACAAAAACACACATGGATGAAGTGAAGTAGGTGAAGGGGTCCAACATATCTGCATTCCTAGAGACTGTAATAGGCTGTGAGAGTCAGTTGTGTGTCATATAACACACAGCTGGGAATGAGAAATCATTTAACGCCCCAGCTTGAGGTCTCTTTTTCCCACCACACCTCGAAGATGGAGGGATGAAAGCGTGGATGGAGAGAAGGAGGTAACTCACTCTCTCCAGCAGGGATATTGGTTTACACCCCCTATGGCTGTACGCTTCTTTCCTTCCTTCCTTCTTTCCTTCCTTCCTTCTCCATTTCCCGCTCTTTCAAGCCACCTTGCTCACCCCATATCTTTCTTTGTTCCTACATTTTACACGTCAGGCGTTTGGCTGTTGATCTTTTGATCACACCATACCATCATACCATCTCAATACCGATAATTTCAACATCAATATCCAATATTTGACCATTTTTACTCCTAAAAATATAAACAATTACATAAAGTCAGTGTTTCACCCAGAAGAAAAGCATTTCTACCACAAGACACTAAAACTCTCAAAACCCAGGATGATAATAATAATAATAATATCAATAAGTACATTTATAATCATTTCAAGTTTAGCACTTCCCATCAATCAGTGTAGTATTGATGAATTATACAATAAATATGCAATCAAACTGCATAATTTCCATTATATTAGAGGCAAATGACACTGGCTGGCTAACGTCTGTTTTTTAATTAAAAGCCAATCAGCAAACCAATATATCCTAATTACTTGATCACCAAAATTACAAGTAACCCAAAAGAAGGGTTTTTGTGCCTTTACAACATTGACATTGACAGTGACCACAACCAAAGTGCTAGGAAAATAAATTGTGTAAAAAGTGGCTTCATCTTATCTTATTTGTCTATCTCCTTCTACTGCTCTCCCCCAGTCTCTCTCCATTCCTGCCCTCCTTTTTCTCTGCCTGTCTTCCCCTCTCTCTCTTTCCCCCCTCTACCTTCCTCTCCTCATGTACTCCCTGATGTCTTGAGCAGGAGTGCAGACGGGAGGGTAATGCATTGTGATTCATGGCGAGTGCAGGCAGAGTAGATGGAGGCTAAAGCACACAGCACATAACGGCAGGCCGGTCTCCAGAGTCCCACCAGCCCTCCACACTGTAAAGCTGTCAGACCGGCCTGAGAGTCTAATACCTGACTCCACACTGGACTATGCTACACTCTACGATACATTTTTCATAGTGCATAGCCGAGACAAAGCATATTTAGAGTTAGACCCATATATGGGGCCGATATTGGCTTTACATTAAATATTAGATGTCAGCCGGTTTGTTTGGTTCAATATTTATTGTCAATATTACACTGGTTGTCTATGGGAAGCCACATGAGTATGCATGGATATGTAGCATTATTATTATTATTAGTATCAGCAGCTTCAATCCAAAAACATCAGTATTGACCTTCAAACCCTAAAACCCTTGCATGGAGTACACTACACTATACTATACATTTTGATGTGCATAGTGTATAGCTGAGATAAAGTATATTTATACACAGTGATATGTTCACCATACAGCGTTCAACACCACATTCTGCAGTACATCTGCCGATTATGTACCTATACCAGTACATATAGCAGGTGTTGGCATAGTGAGTGAAACAATTATGTTCAGGGAGTGTGTTTGATTGCTAGGTAAGGGAACTGTTTGGTTGTTGGAAAAAATTGCATTTTAAACCTATTTTAACACACGAAAAAGTGGAGTGAGCCATAGTTGCAGTGGAACATTCAAAACAGGAGCGATACATTTTTGCCCATCTGCTCTAATAAATTGGTCACCCATCTGTGTGATTTTTTAAAGCTGTATAGGGGACACTAGACAATATACAACATACCTCTCCCTGCTCCATCCCTGTCTCAACCCCCATCTGTCTTCATTAAATACCTTAACAAGACTTTGATTCTCTTGCCAAGTGGTGATTGTGTGTTAGAAGACAAAACACATGCCCCGCTCTGCTTACATGGGTCAGCCCTTGACATCAAAGTGGGGCACAAAAAGCTCTACTCAGCACAGCTAAGGGGTTAGTGTTCCTAATCAAGCCTTATTAGACCAAGATCTTCTTTCTGTGAGTGACCACATAAAAAGGTCTATTGGCCGGCTTCCTCTGTCCACTATTGAAGGCCAGAAGAAGAGAGCAGAAAAGAACAAGCACGCTTTGGTATTTAGACAGGTTGTAATTATTCTAGCTTAAGTTCTTCCAGACCCGTAGCTCCAGTCCAGCGTTTGACCCACGCTCTCCGATCCAGAGCTGCTATGGGAAATGATTGTACTGGACTGAGACAGAGGTGCACATGGCTTAGCTCTGACATCACCTCACATGAACACACACTCATATGCATATACAGTACATTATAGAATAACACAGACACACACACGCACACACACACACACACACATCCTCTCACCAGCAAGGAATGATAATTAGTCCCTCCCAGAGTGGATGTTGAGTCACGGTGGGTTTTAATGCAACATGGAATAAAGGCAAAAGGTACAATAGTCTGTCCAGTCTGAATCAGTAGTTGTTATCTGGACTCGGGCGGTTAGCTTTCAAAGCTAATTGCATTGCATGCTTTCATTAGCCTGTACTGTGGCAATACAGACTTAGGCAGTGATTCCTCTCCAAAACCAATAAATATTCTTAGCTGATTAATGACTGTTGATAAAGTGGTAATAATAATTAAGGTCCTTGTGGGGTTTTTTTTGGCGACATCTTTGGTGCTGTGGTGTTTTTGCAATGAACTTTCCAGAGATCATTTGGCAATCAAACCATGTGGCCAGCACTGTGGCATCTTTTTCCTTGGATTTTTCATACTGTTGATGAAGATTGAGTTTCTTGTCTTGGTCTGTTCAGCCATGGTGGCTATCGCTGCTCATGCTAACTACCCAGTTCTTCTTCTATTGGTTCCAAACAAACAGCTGTGAAATGTTAAACAGATCACTTCCTGTGTGCCACACCCGGTATTTAGAACAGCAAATGTAAAAGCTTTCATGAACTGAGTATAGGTTGAATCATTACAGTGTTATATCAATCAGCAACACAGAGGATGAAAATTGACATTCCTTACAAGAAAATGCTATGGATTATTACTGAGGCGTCAAGCATATGTGACAAGTTATGTAATTGTTGACTCATTCTGTTAATCCAATAAAAATGGAATTAAATAATTCTAGTGAAACTATTAAACAATGTTTGGTTCCTGGAGACCTGAGGTCATTACATAAGAGGCATTAACTCATTTTTGACACTTTCCAAGTTTGTAAGGGCTTTTATGTCTCCTCTTATTTTTGTCCTTTTTAACACTATTTATCTTCAACAAATTGTATCTGTCCTTTTTGAGCCATATCAAATAAAAAAGGGAAAAGTTGTATTATTGTGACTTTAAATACAAATCTCCACATTAGCTGTGATTTTTCACACAACACACGTAATTCTCATATGCAAAGGTGATTGGAAAATGACTCTTCACTCCAAATGATCGGTTTCATTGCGTTTTCCATCATTATTTTTTGTCTTTAGGTGAGTTTGGCGAGGTGTGCAGCGGTCGCCTGAAGCTGCCCAGTAAGAAGGAGATCTGCGTGGCCATTAAGACTCTGAAGGCTGGCTATACAGATAAACAGAGGCGGGACTTCCTGGCTGAGGCGTCAATCATGGGACAGTTTGACCACCCCAACATAATCAGGCTGGAGGGGGTGGTAACACGCAGTAAGTGCACACGGAGTCAAACCAAGGCATATTTAAGGGAATTCATTTAGCGATATCCACTTTTCAATTACTGTTGTAACCAACCAGTTAAATAAATGTAGAATTTGAAAAGAAAAAAAGGGTGTGTATCTCAGAGATCCGATTCTGATTCATGCACAACTGATTTAAACTTGATTCAAATTTCTATAGTTCTTGTAACACGTAGGTCAAATTAAATACAAATATTTGCAAATAATGTCAAATAAATTTGGATTCCAAATGCATTAAACGAAAGAATGAAACATTAAACAACAAACAAAATAGATTTTTGTATGGAATGCTAGTCCACACATTTCTTGTACGTTTTAGTTTAATGTTGCAGATGATAAGACTCTCTTCTTGATTCCCCCATCATACCATGGTCATAGTAGTTTATGTGAATAGAATAGAATAGAATAGAATAGAATAGAATAGAATAGGTACAGGGGACAACAGAGATATGATTTGCATTCACATTCCATCATAGGAAAGGCCTCCCCAGAGTCTTTTTACCGATTCCAGATTTGTAGTGTCTTTGACAAATGGCTCTAAAGTAGCCGACACCTTTGTGAAAGAGCACAGGAGTTTTATTGAGTTGCCATGGTGTAAATCTCTGCAGATCAATGTGCTCTGATCAAAGACTGTGTCCAAAGCGGGCATGAATCCATAAATCCATATCTTTGACTCTCTCCCCCCAGGGCATCTTTATGAGACTATCATTAGCACAAAGACGGCCCCTTTAAAAAGGAAACGACTGCAGAAACAGGGAAATAATGAGTCTGAACTTTGTCGCTAAGAAGTGAGCCTGGCCCATATCTTTCCCTCCGGCACCGGGCTTTTTAAGTAGCTCTGCCAGTATGGTTATTCTAAAGAGTAGAATAAAACACCTAAAGAACTTCCCCTTTCCTTCACTTTATTGCCCTTGCTTTCTCTCATTTTGTCTCATTTTGTTCTAGTTTTCTTGTTCCCCCGTGCTCGTACTTGTTGCCTCAATCCCTCCCTGCCCAAGCAAATCAACTCAATGACTTTATTGGCATGGTAGTTTGTCAGAAACACCCAACAAACAGTATAAACCATATTGAGATGATTAATTGATGATCTCTCTTTCTTACTCTCTCCCTCTCTCCACTAGATAGTTCTCTGAAGACATGTCAGGAAACTGGCAGTAAAAATTCTGACATAGTTTCCAAATCTGGTCACTTTCACTTCTTGGCCACCAAAGGAAAAGCTCTGCCTTTATTAGGTTTGAATCTGCGGTCTACAGCCCATTCCTTGTATTTCTTTTAGATTTCATATGCATCAGTGTAATGAAACCCACCCTTTCCAGTAGTTTTAATTTTGTAAATGCACTTAAAATGTTGTTATTGGATTATCTTGATCACTTCTGTAAGGAAATGTAAACAATAAAACAGGAATGGGGAAATTACTGAAAAAAAGGAAAAACCGTGAATGTTGCTAGATACAAATTCAGAACTACGGTTACTCTTATAAGTAAAACACAAAAAAAACTCAGCTTTGTTCCAAACTTTCCTTTTCATCTGGCCTTGAACGCTGTCCATCCAGAAATGTGGAAAGAGCCTTTTATTTGTGTAATCCCTCGTCACATTGGGATTGTGTTTGTCTAATAAATCTTACAACACTCTTCATATTAGCGTCCAGCCGGTGAGGAATGCTATCTGTAATCACACAGGGCTGTGGTTTCGTTGCTGTTTTTAGACTAAGATGAGGGGGGAAGCCCAGTATCCAGTACAGTGTGTGTGTGTGTGT
>CABFOQ010052630.1:31398-41722 GCA_900660455.1 Gephyroberyx darwinii
CTTCATATTAGCGTCCAGCCGGTGAGGAATGCTATCTGTAATCACACAGGGCTGTGGTTTCGTTGCTGTTTTTAGACTAAGATGAGGGGGGAAGCCCAGTATCCAGTACAGTGTGTGTGTGTGTGTGTGTGTGTGTGTGTATATGTGTGTACACACACACACACACACACACACACACACACACACACAATGCTGTAGGGTGATTTATTAAGCTGCTCCTGTTAATTCTTAATAATCCTGAGACTTTCACACCTCATTTACCTTGCTGCTGCTTTTGGCCGATCCAGAGGTTGCATATTTGCAGACACACACACGCACACACGCACACACACATAAACACTCCCACTTGTATTCACAGAACAAAGGGGCTCGGCTGCCAATGTTGAGAGTAGAGGGAAAGAGGGAAGGGAGGAGGGTGGAGGACAGAGGGGAGGATAGGGAGTGTGTGTTCCTGTCTGCGACTATAAAAGCATCCGCTGTGGTACATAGAGTGATCCATCATGGCCTTCTGAGGTGGGGGGGGGGTTGAAAAGTATATTTTACTGTGTTTAGATGATGGGAGGATTTCTAATAGTGGGGGCAAGTACTGTGACTATCACAAGTTGACCCATTGCATTCTAGGACTTCAATCGGGGATGTAGTGGAGATTAAGACAAAGACCAAGCTCACCATGTTTCTTGACTCATTTGCTTTAGTCTGTCAGTCGAGCCGAATAAACCGGGAATGCAATTCTTTTGTGCCAGTCTGATTTCTTCATCAGTGCCAGACAAGATCAATCAATCGCAGTAAAAACGATGAAATCCAATTCAAGCGGTAATTCAAACCACGTTCAGATCGGCTTTGATTCTTAATTAAAATGCGGTCCAGTTGTGGTCCAGTTATTAATCCAATGTTTATTTTTTCCAACCAGGGTAATAAATGAGTTTCTTTTTACAGCTCAGCCCTTGTCAGTCCTGGAAATGTGTCTCTGTCTCGCCAGATGTGGGGAGGGTTCGCATTAATACATGGAAGAGGGCTAGAGGGAAGAGGGAGGGATGGGATGATAGAGAAAGAGAGGTAGGGATGATAGAGAAAAGGTAGGTCGGTAATAAAAGGGGACAGGGGAAGGAGGGAGGAGGGGACACGTTGATAGGAATGAAATGCAAAAAACATGAGGCTGGTGAAGAGTTGGGGGAGGAGGGGTGAGGGGGGCACGGAGCCATCTGGGATACAAACATGTCGTGACACCAACACTGTTCATTTAACAACGGCTGATTTAAAGGGTTTTTTAAAGGGATTTTTTTTCTCCCCTGGTTATAAACCCTTGCGTTGGCTGTAGTCTGATCAGGTACAGATGATAGCAGGCAGGGTGGATTTACAGCCAGATCCTCCACTGGAATAAAGATGTCACACTCTGACAGCTGACCTGCTGGGACCCTAAAACTATAACTGGGCTCGTTTCATCCGGCTGAGTGTATGTGTGTGTGTGTGTGTGTGTGAGAGAGAGAGAGAGAGAGAAAGAGAGAGAGTTAGTTGAACCCGGGCCCTATAAGGGCCCATGTAGATCTGCTTTAAGTCAAGCTAAAAACTCTCAGTACAGTAAGTTGACTGAGTATAAAGCCAAAATCGATATGATCTTAGTATGTGATTGTCTTTTGTTTGGAGTTGGTTTGCTGGCAGTTCTGCACAACAAACAGATAACATTGAACATTGGAAAGATGTTCTGTTGTACAGTTTTGTCTCCTCCACTTTGTGAATATGATGGATATAACATCATCACAGATTTAAATGTGCTTTCTCCCCTTCTTTCCAGGTAAACCTGTGATGATTGTCACAGAATATATGGAGAATGGATCCCTGGACAGCTTCCTGCGAGTAAGTAGTACCATGGACACACACACATACACACAAATTAAACCCAGGTGTGTCTGCCTACGGCTGCGGAAACACTACAAGACGGAACAGATTGTGCAAAGACCTGACATCACACACTTAACTGACATTTGCAGATTTTTTATATCTTGCGTCATAGAGGTACACACACTTTACCAGTTGGATTTGGGGAACACACACTACCTGAGTTCTAACACAACGCAACCCTCCAGTCTGTTGAAAACACAAACTCTCGTGCCACTAACATGCAACCAAACCCAACATGCAAGTGAAGCATTTTTCTTTCCATATGTTGTATTTTTTGTCCTTCTCTGGCACTCAGCTCTCATTGGCTATTGCTGGTCTCCATTCAGATTTGAGGAGGCTGACCAGCTCACGCTACAGGAGGACATCACGACTTGTCCAAAGTAACTAAGATCAAACATGTTTGAAATAAGGGTGATGGTCCCGACTGGATCAGGAGGCAAGAGATTAAAGTCCTGAACCATCACACACTACAATACCGACCCGAACCAATTCACTCTGATGTAGAAAATCAGTTGTGTTGTCAAATCATGGCTATAATCAGCCTAAATGTCCCAAAATGCTTAGCCAGTGCTTAACAGGCTTAACCAAACCAAGTCATTAGGTTTACTCTGCACCAGAAGGTAATGCTATATACTGCACATGGACAGTAAATGTACCTTATCATCATGGCCCACCAATTCGTATTTGTAACAGCATTCACCCGAGAGTGGTTTATAGTGAAAACGTATTTGCCAGCAGCAGGGAAGTTTGGCAGATCTCCAAGTATTGTTACTCTTGTCACTAAAATCACGAGAGGATTAATTTAATAGCTGTCATAGACTCCCTCCAAGTGATTTTGCTGGTTATTAAATTATGTATTTCAGCTTCAAAGAAACTGTGGATCCATAAAAAATGGTTTAGAACATTTAAACTACTGCAACAAAGTCTGACTCAAATCTGCCATTGTCCGCTGGGTGCTATATAATAACTTACCAAGACATTTAGTCTCATATTCATTCTTTCTCACACCATTTACAGATTTCTTCACTTTAAGAAAGATCAGCTTTTAAGACTGCGTAGTAGATTAAATGACACTTTTTAGCTGTATCCCCACTACTCTCCGGGCCAGGAGTGACTTTCTGTTTCTTGCCATGCCTCTGTCTCTTAACGAGAAATTCATTCGCCTCACTGAAATTAGCCAAAGCACAACAGCCAAGCCACAATGCTAGATCAACAAGAAAAAAAACATTAAATCAACATGGGACTGGCATGAAAGCGTCTGTACTGAAGCCTCTTTTAGCCCTTTTCCACATGCGTCTGCACAGTATCCAGGCATATCCAGGAGGAGGAGTAGCCGCTGTTTCCTGCCAGTTTCTCAGAGGCCTGCACTTCATCACTGCAGATGTGTCATATGTGCAAACACACACACACACACACACACACACACACACACACACACACATGCATATTCACTGCTTATTCATCCTAGCTCATGTCCGTGTTCTGAATGTGGAAGCTTTGAAGTGACTAAGCCAGGTGGTCTGGCCAGTAATTGCTCCAGACTAAATGGGAGGTGAGGTGGGCCTGGTTGGTTTTCAAAGGGAAACACACTCCTCTGACACTGATCTCGCAAATTATGTGGTCGTTGACAGAGATGGAACAAATACACGTGAGCAGCTATGGATGTAAATGGAGGGACGCAGAAGGATGCAGGAATGAACACACACACACACACATATCCGATTTTTACTATTGACCTAACCCTCATCAACCGCTGCCAGACACCCTGTGCTGTTCACACACACACTTACCTGCATTTGGTGTTTTTTTACTAAGCAACAATGCTGCGATTGGCATACATGTTGTTTCTTTTCTTTTTTCTGATGGTATTTAATCATCCTGCCTCAGATTTTTGTCTCTCTTCATATCTCCTCTGTTTGTATTCCTGTCCCATCCAGACATCAGCAGCAGATCGCAAGACATATAGGATTGCCAACACACACTCGCCAGTGTAAACCAGTATAAACGCTCCCTCCTGCCAACTCAAACAGAAAAACATGCTTGTAAATCTGTTTTGTATCTGTGTTTGTTTACGTCTCCTCCTGTCTGTGTTTCATCGTTGCGTATCACCACTTTTCTGCAGACATTTTGTAAAGCTAAAAAAAATCTCAAAGATTATCCGAATGAGACTTTCCAGAGTATTGGTATTATAAACAGATTTCTCAACAATTGGATAGTGTCGGAGGAAATGTCCACATTGTTTTGGATAGTTGTTGGAATAGTATTTCAATTAAAGTTCGACATGATATGTATTTTTGAAAGCCAATATGAATACTTTGGGATGTAAATAGCTGATATCCTGTGCCTACATCCTATATATTTTAAATTTGACCATTTTATTAACAAGAAAGATTCAGTGTTTCCCCAGGAATTAGATTCTTGTCCAGAAAAGCCTCTGAAACAACATTCAGACCATCATGGCTCACTATACACATATTCATATTCAAATGTCACAGAGTTCAGGTCAATCAGTCCAGGTGAAGGTGTTCCCATAAAAAACCAGTGTAGCATTAATCCATTCTACAATAGATATGTAATCAGACAAACTGCATCATATCCATCATACCAGAGGTCGACGACACTGACTATTTTCTAATTTCCATACATTACTTTTGTCTCGGGGTTTGGATTTCACACTTGAGCTGCAGATGAGGGAGGGAATGTCAGAGGTTTTTAAAGGTTAATGAAAATGCTGTGGATGCTAATGTAGAAAGGTCATCCTCCCTGTGTGTGTTATATGTTAGAAGTCTGGCATTAATAGTGTGTATCTGGGCTCTTCCATCTTTCTATCTTTCTATCTATCTATCTATCTATCTATCTATCTATCTATCTATCTAGAAACATGATGCCCAGTTTACGGGCATCCAGTTGGTTGGCATGCTGCGTGGCATCGCCTCGGGCATGAAGTACCTGTCAGACATGGGCTACGTTCACCGAGACCTGGCAGCTCGAAACATCCTGGTCAACAGCAACCTGGTGTGTAAGGTGTCCGACTTCGGCCTGTCCCGAGTCCTGGAGGACGACCCGGAGGCTGCCTACACCACCAGGGTGAGCTGAGAACACACACGCGTAAACGCACACACACACACACACAAGCCTCAGACATAAATAATTGCATGAATATGTTGGGGACAGTGTTGGGTAATGATATATTGGTAATGATGTGTTACTTAACACAATTACTCCACTAACCATCAGGAAAATTAATCAGGCGATGAGGTGGGATTTTACTCACTGGCAACTTCAATATTAAGTAATGATATTTCTGAGTAATGTATTACCACTTTACACTGGTTATGGGGTGTAGAAATGAACAATTACTCTTTATTATTATGCATCTGTGTTACGGGTGTTATGACTGAGTGAGTAATCTCACACGCAAACAGGGATGAGGCGCATCAACACATTACATTGATTATGACACAAACACACACATTCACAACACCAAATGCTAGCAACCAAACCAAAACCGTGATTTTGTGACCGTCCATTGACATTGTATCGGATCCATCTGTGTTGTATTTCATCTAATCCACCAGACGCATATTAGCTTGCTTTCTATTCAGGTCAACAGTAAGAGTCAGATGGGGAGAGGTAATGGAAAACACTGTGACCTCGGATGTACAGAAGGTCTATTGTCTGTTTGCTCTATCTGCTACCACACACACACACACACACACACACACACGTTAACACATATACACACACAAATACACGCAAAGAGATACAAACACATACACACACAGCAAGCAGATACACATGCATATGCACAGACACACACACACACACAGTGAGCACAAATACATGTACTTATATGCACACGTGTGTAAACACACACACACACACACATGCACACACACCAAGACGATCTCCACATACCCACTGTTTCCCCTCTCCCATTCTCCCAGCATGGCAGGGAAAGGGGAGATATCCGCCACACAAAAGCAGAGTTTAGATAAGGCCGACATAAATCCACAGTGCTGCATCTTCCTGGATCACGACACAGAAACAACAAACACACAGAGATTGGGAGGTCAAGGGGAGGCCACACTCTATACGCCCTACTGGGATGTATAATACCAATCAGAGGTGATGTGTGTGCTGCAAAAATCCATCCAAATTATTTAGACATTTTCATATAAATAAATGTTTTACTCTCTATCACTGATTGATATCACACAATAGTGATTTAACCTCTAAAGAACTCGAAAGCGTTCACATTTGCTGTTCTAAACATCCGGTGTGGCGCACAGGAAGAGATCCGTTTTACATTTCTGGTAGCTGCAACAACAGTTTGTTTTGGAATAAACAGAAGAAGAACTGGGTAGTTAGCATGAGCAAACTTTAGGAAAAAGACATCACAGTACTGCACACAGTTTGATTGACAAGTGATCTCTGGGAAATGCAGCGCAGAAACACCACAGAAATGTTCGCTTAGCATGAAAGATGTCACTAAAATCAAAAACACAAGGAACACGATAACTGCCACTTTAAAGTCCCATTTTTTTCTTAAAACAAGTGAAAAATCTGCCAAAGGAAGTGAGATAATTCAACTTCTTCCCAAAGCAGTTTCATATGTTTCAAAAATGTTCTAGAAACAAGTGCCAGTATCTAGAAACCAGGCAGAATGAGGCAGATCACTGCACGATACAAAAAGACACTTTGTTTCAAGAACATTACTGAATCTCACCCCATTGGCAGTTTTTTCATTTGTTTTAAAGAAAAAATATATTTTAAATACGTGATTAAATAACAGTAGCAGTGTGACTTTTGTCTTCAAACACATATATACATCGAGAGGCGAAACAGTGCCAGTAAAAGTACCATGCTCAAGAAGTGCCACAATATTCTTTGCGTGCGTGTGTGTGTGTGTGTGTGTGGGTGTGTGTGCGTGAGTGTGTTTGCATGTTTGTGTGTGTGGTCATCTCGCTCATCTTTGTTTCACTCAAGTATGTGTGTGGGCTCTTTTGTGTGTGTGTGTGGTCATCTCCATCATGGGATCCTGTGGTCTAGACCATGCGTGCAGCCCCTTTAAACACATTATAATTTGCTGGCTGAGAATTGCTTGTCAAATAAACAGCTGGAAAGCCATTTGCCTTTCTCCCAGAAATACATAATCTAAAATAATAAGCCAGAATAATAAACCAGACCACGTTACGGTAAGTGACCACGCTCCATGCATCCACCCCTTCTTAAAATCTTTTCCTCTTCTTTTTTCTAGTTGCTTTTTTTACTCTCTATTTCAAAGTGGCTTTACTGTTGTTCATTTCTAGTATACACTGTGTGTGTGTGTGTGTGTTTTGCGCATGTATTGTTTGTGTTTCTGCGTGTCCACATCTGTGTGAGGTGCACCTGTGTGGATTATGTGTGTGTGTGTGTGTGCATGTGGGTGTGTGTGTGTGCGTGTGTGTGTGTGTGTGTATGTGTGTGTGTGTCTTACACATTCACCTCCTTGTTGAGCAGGGGCGCAGTGTGTGCTTGTGTAATGTTTCCCCTATATTTTTCCATGCAACTGTGTTGGTAGGAAGTACAAAGCCATATCATGCAGGGGGTTCGGGGGCATCCTACCCCAATTGCCAAATAATTACTGGAAATATGACTTAGATTATATGATGTATTATATGATATAATACATTTCAGATCAAGTCAACTTTACTGACATGTGATATAAAATAATGTAGTGTAATGTAACACCTACTTCTTTACTTGAAGAGACCATTTAGAGTAAAAATAAAAAATATTTTGCAAATATTTTTAGCATGGTGGGTAATGATCTGTGGTGGGCCGCTATGGTAGAATACATATGTGTTGTATGTGTTGTGTCTGTGCACCTGTGTGAATTTGTTCATGTGTGCTTCTGTGTGAGTATGTGTGTATATCTATATATATGCATGTCTTAGATATTCCCCAGCGTCCCTTTAGGAATGAGGCAGTAGGAGTGCAGAGTGTGTTTTGCGGAGGGCAGTGTGTGTTTGCACAGCACCAGGCAGGAGTTGTGTGACTTGGCCAACGGCTCCATTAGCTTTGGCTGCTGTCGGCCTCCTTTCTTCAGCTCCTCTTTCTTCATTGTTCCATCTCCTCGGCTAGAATGGCAAATGTAGCCGAAGCTCCAGCGTGAGATAATCCAGGAGGCGTTAGATTATGGTTTAATTGATACTGATTTTTGAAAGGCCGATGCCGATACTATTGGATTGAAACTGATGATAGCCTATATTTTATGTCGATATATATTTTCATTTGACCATTTTCATGCCCCAAATATTCCAAAAAAGTTACCAATATTCAGAGTTTCCACCAGAATTTTACAGGCAGGGTGAGGCAGATTTTATTACAGGTTACAGACAGCCACTCTTGAAGATGTTGTGTAAAATATTCCCACACCACACTGGGATGATTTCTTTGGTCAGACATCTGATATAAATCTCAGGGCTCATATATCAGAGCTGGACAACACCGATATGGCTGATATCCAATTTTCGGCATATCGGCCTGATATATCAGTCTCACCCTACTTTGCAGCAAGCAGGTAGAGATCGAGGGAAACAGGCCAAGGGGCTGATGTCTCCCTATGGGGAAACACAGAGGACAGAATGGAACCAAATGGAGCAGCTCAGACTCACAGTTCTGGATCTGAGGTCGAGATCACAGAGCACAGCTTGCAGTCAGATACGTACATAAACAAACAGGCCTTTACACCTGGCATCAACTTGTGACTCCATATCCCAATTATCCCTGACATACACGTTGAAATCCTATTTCCATCACCAAAATGCCGGTAGCAAAAGTTACATTTGGTTTACCTAGTTGATATCTGTGGACTGGAGATGCGTTGCATTTACACTTTGTTGTTACCGAGGACAAATGCATCTCTGACTACCTCTGGTGTGGGTGATTGCTATTTGATCACCCAGGACGCATGTTAAAGCTAGGTGAAAAGGGGTCATAGATAGATAGATAGATAGATAGATAGATAGATAGATAGATAGATGGATGCATTGATTCTCTCTCTCTCTGTCTCAGGGTGGTAAGATCCCAATCCGGTGGACGGCTCCGGAAGCTATCGCCTACAGGAAGTTCACGTCGGCAAGCGATGCATGGAGTTACGGCATCGTGCTCTGGGAAGTGATGTCATATGGGGAACGGCCCTACTGGGAGATGTCCAATCAGGATGTGAGTACCACTGCCGTTGCCAAGTAGACCAAGTCAACTTCCTGTTGGGGGAGGAAGTGAGGTGTAGAATAGTCAGTGGCATGTGGACTGATCCAGAGATGTACGGGGTCATGTAAAAGGGCTTATGGCAAATAAAGCAGGGGAATCTATTCCTAGAGATAGAGGAAGCCACTCTGGGCAGAGATTTAAGACTGGATCAGGACAGGAAGTGCTTTGCCGCTGTAGGTGGCTATTCATAAATAACAGCGCTCAGAATGTGTTCATTGGCAAATTAGAGTTAAGTATCCAACAAAGCAGTGTTAGTAGATAAAGTATATACATTTTAAATTCAAATATATTAGTTTTACATTTCATGGTTCTTAAATCGTTCTTTACAGCGCCATAAAGGCTCTATGTAGAACCATATGAGAATGGTGATATAGCAAACGTTGCTAAAAGGGTTCTTTAGAACGACAGCAAGAGTTATGCATCCTATGTTAGAAGCATAAAGAACCATTTCATGGTTTATAAACCCTCTCGCTAAGAGAGTACTGAAGAATTTTTTCTATGTCAGTTCTGCTCATGCCTGTCATTTTATTTTGTTAAGTCTTTCTGCTTCCTTCCTATGTCCAGGTGATAAAGGCCGTGGATGAGGGCTACCGCCTCCCCCCGCCCATGGACTGTCCCGCTGCCCTCTACCAGCTGATGTTAGACTGCTGGCAGAAGGAAAGGAACAACCGGCCCAAGTTTGAACAAATCGTCAGCATTCTGGATAAACTCATCCGCAATCCTGGCAGCCTCAAAATCACCGCCAACACCATGTCCAGGTATCTTTCAGATCTGCTGTCTGTAGAAAATTCATTCAATTTTCACAATCAACTGTTCTCAATCAACTCAGTTCTCTACCAATTTCACTAAATTTCATGTCATTCCAACTTGCTGTGTTGGAGATGGAGATGTAGATTTGGAAATGCTGCAACACAGAGGTGAGATACAGCGTTCCCCCAAATCTTATCAAAATCCAATCAGTGGTGTCTGACATATTCTTCAGACTTATTCTTCATAGCGGACAAAAAGACTAACATGTAACAAAAATAGGACATGACAAAATCTAGACACAAGAAGGTGAAGCCCAGAATGTGGCTGTAAAACCATCTGTTGTCCTAGCTGTTCTCCTTCCCCTGCTTGGGTTCCCACGCACCTGGCCAACAGACACCTGGCTCCAAGCGATCCAATA
>CABFOQ010052630.1:41752-57646 GCA_900660455.1 Gephyroberyx darwinii
CACAGCATTATGGGTCATTACAGGTCATGGTACTTCCTGCTCATCAGTGACCACAATGCACTGGGACAGTAACAACAGGAAACACAATGGCCTCCACCTGGGGACCCATTACACCATCATTCGCGCTCTCTATATTTGTTTCACAATCACTTGCATTTTTGTCATTATTGCGACTTTACTTGTCACTCCATATTCCGATGCAGCTGCGTCCCTAAAAGTATGTTCCCATCATAGAAGCAAATAGATATGCAATCGATATGCACTTACAAAAAATATGTATGATTGTGTTTCCCTCCACATTTCAATGTTATTCCAATTAACTGACTGGACAATGAAAAGAAGGCAATGGGAAGCTCTTGTATTGTATTAGAATTACATTTCTCTCTCCCTTGGTCCTAGCTTGTTTGTTTTTGGAGCCAGTTGGGTAGTAACCGAGCTGGAAATAAACATTGTCTTCCTGCTTCCTGTCTGTGCAGGATGTTTCCACAACTGTCACATCAAAATTCTAACAGGACACAAAATAGAATTCAAATAAATATCTTTTGTAAGTCATCATCTTTCTCAGTCTCATGCACTCCAACTCTTCTTTACTTATTCCCTTGTTCTCATCTGACTGTTTTTCTCCTTTGTTTGGACCACCGTGCTCTCCCAGGGGGCCGGGGGGAGCAGGGCAGCCCATGTAAAGTTGTCAAGGCTGGGTAGGGAGGGGGGCAGGCGCTAGGCGTTGGGTCTGAAACAGACGGCTATGGTATTATGGAGATGTCAGAGCTCATAACATTGACTAATGATTTCTTAAGAAAGTGAAAATAGGTCCCTTGGAGTTTGCATGTAATTTTCCTGATTGGCTTTTAACACTGGGCGAGCACAGGCAGGCCGACAGAGGGGGGTGCGGTGATTTATGGGAACTATGTGTGTGTGAGTGTGTGTGTGAGTGTGTGTGTGTGTGTGTGGTGGCGGCGGTTGCACAGCAGGAGCAGCTGCACTCAGCTCCACACACCTCGTTTGTCTCAGGGCTGTCCTGGCTAGCTAATGGAGCACCCCTCCTCCTCCACAAGCTTAGACCAAAGCCCGGGACCAAAGTAGAGTGTCTGGGGCTTCAAGGGGGTGGGACCCCGTGTTAGAGTTTACTGTCCCTTGGTACGAGTGGAGAGGGGCCTGGGTCAACGGGCCAAGGTTGGCTATCAGAGACACATTACGGGCCAAGAAGAGTTGAGTCAGGGATAGAGGCCACTGTCTCCTGGACTGGCTTTGTGTCTAAAAAAGTGGGATCACAGGGAAATCACTCACTCCTCCGCAGAATGACCTCAACATGACCATCGCCAATATCAACATGTTTGCAAACAGAATGTGTTCTTTGTATCTGACAAACCATCCAAATATCCGTAAACATTTCCAGCTAGCAAGTAAAATCGATTTGTTAAAGACAAGGCTCAGTCTCAACCTGCAGCAAGAAAAAATGTATGATGCTCCCCATCCCTATGGTTCCAGACGTTTGGGATACACTGTGGCGTGGACTGGGACAGAAAGGGCTTTGGTTGAATTAGTTGGGCTTGCGGGTAGATTTCAGCAGTTGGACCAACAGCCAGGGCTATTCCCAGGCCAAGGGTTTGAGGCTATGTAACCGGGACTGGGGCTAGGGCCATAGCTGCAGATGGAACTGAGCCGAGGTCTATTTAGGTGTGGATCTTGGCCTAGGATGGCGCTGTGGCTGAGAACAGAAAGAGTGTTTGTGTTGATCAGAGTCAACAGTTAGGAAACATCCATGATTCAAATGAAATCAAAAAGTGGGAGATGAGAAGGCAGAGGATAAAAGACAGATTGGATGGGGGAAACCGGACAGGGTACTAGGGTTCAACACATTTTTAAAAGCTGATGCTGAATATTCTGGGTTGAAGCTGCCAACACTTATATTTTATTTTGTGCCAATATTCTGACTATTTCATGCCAAAATATGTTTGCCTCAGGATTGTATTCTTGACGGGCAGGAAAAGCCACTGAAACAACATTTAGACCATGGAACACTGAAACCCAGCATGGTAATAAAATAATTAAAAAAAGAATAATACGTATTCTACATATTGTGAAATTCAGTTAAAATGTCCCATTACAATCAATTCAGGTCAAGGTCCCATGGACAGCCAGTGTAGAATTGATCAATTTCACAATCAATATGTAATCATACAAACTGCTCATATTCATCATATCGGAGGTGGACGACACTGACGTTATTGTTAATAAAAGGCCAATATCGGCCCATTTATCGGTCTAACCCCTCCCAGGTACACCCTGGGAATCTTTCCAGTAACACAGGGACGATTCTCCCCTGCCCACATGTATCTACTCAAGCTCCGTTCCTCATGCACCCCTCCTCCTCTACTCTTCTCATCCTCTCCTCTTCTCCCTTGAGAGCCCTAAAAACACGATACTACACACTCCTGGTTATTTGGAGGTCAAAAGAACGAACGATAGAGCAAAATGAGAAGGGGTTGGACTTTATTCTCCCTCTCCAGAGTATTTGTTTTCCTCTTCTTCCAGCGAGTGTGTTTTCTGCTTTCCTACCTTCTGTGTAAAGTCCACAAGGGGTTTTGAAACCCCCCTCTGCCATCAAACAGATGCTTTCTTTTCATCATTCGTTCTCCTCTTTTTTTCCCCTCACCATCACACCCCTCTGTTTGTCTGTTTCCTCTCATCGTCTTGTCTCTTGCGTTGCCGTGAGACGTTGCTGAAAATATAACAACAAAGGAGACAAAGAAAATGATAAGGGAGGGAAGACAAGGTCATCTGCAGTTTACCTCTCAGAGGAGAGGAGAGGAGAGGAGAGGAGAGGATCAGTAATCCTGCACCATGGCTCAACAATGTATTCTGGTCCTGACAGCCAAGAAGCGAAGAATTAAGACATCTTGGATCATAAGACAACAACATTTGGCATTTTCGGCATTTTTCAACATTATTAATATTTCAAACATGAATTGCTTATAGGGCTTGATGAATGCATGGAAATAAATTAGGTTAAATCTGTATTATTGCGCAATATTGCAAAATATTAAAATATACAGTATATATTTTTATTTAGTTAGTACTTTAGTTGATCTTCAAATCATGATATATTATATATATATATGATATATATATTTTATCCACAAATATTTTTACATATTTATAAATCAGTTTACATCAGTTGGGTTGTAGACACAAATATCTCTGTATTTGTGCAATATGCTGTCAGCATGTGCTGTCTGACATACAGTACAGTATATTCCTGTGTTGTGTGATCCACAATTTATTTTTGCTTCCTTGTGAGACTGTTTGATCTGAGTCCTTACACCCAGAAAAAGCAGGTTCAAGGGTTTTACACACTAAGAAGTAAAGAGTAAAGAACCCAGTTATTTTGATACCGCTGATGTGGAACATGTGATCTATTCTTAAAAGGTGCTTTACAGCACCATTAGTGTTCTAAGTAGAACCATCTGAGCGGGGTGCTAAAGAGAACCTTTCTAGAAGGGTTCTTTAGTTTTTCAGAGATTCAGACATCATCCCACCCTCCCTTTCTCTTCATGCACCACCCCCCATTCCCTTGCTTTCCTCTCCATACACACCAGACTCTCCAGGGGGTCCTGGGGGGCCCTCAGCATTTTGACAGGCCTCTGATCTGGCAGGAAAAGACTCAATCACTGCAACAACACCCACTCCACCGCCTCAAATACATGTTTTTTTCCCTCCTCTTTTGCCTGTCTCTATTTGACGTGTCATCTTGCTTCTCTTCTCTCTGTGCCTCTTTGTTGGCCGTATGTGCTGTTTGTGTTGATGTTGCTACATGGCAGCTTGACAGTCTCTTATTAAAGCATTTTTTATTGCATTTTTGGTCAGGAAATTGAGAGAAATTGCAAATATGTAAAGAACAGTTAATCATATTTCCAGTTTCCCAATATGTCAACATCCCCCCAACCTCCAACCTCTAAACTGTGCTGTGCTGTAACTAATATAAAGATGAAAAAAAGAGGGAAAAAAATAAAGGGAGGTTGGGGGGAAAGAGAAAACAATAAACATAACCTTACCTATTAACCCTAAACCTTGTAATAATAGCAACTAAAAAGTAGCACTCTTTAGTTACTCTTATTCAAACATATTCTACGCAAAACTTATGGCTCAGATATTTAGAGTCTAGTATAGAATAATAACAGTGTATTCCCCTCCCTTTCTGCACTTTTTCCACACATGCTGCACGTCCACCACACGCCCTATAACCGGTTAAGAGATCTATAACATGGAATAAGAAAAGGAAATACATTGAAGAATGACTACGGTCTCAAATGTTCTGCTAATACAGTATTACCTGCTGTGTGCTGTCACCTTATTCCCTGGAGGTAACCTGACCCTGGATGACATTTTCCCAACGAAGACACACACACACACACATGCCTCCAAACTTCCCTGCCAATCCAAATCAGTCAGGCGGAGGTGGACTTCCTGGTGTTCTAATGAGTTTATTTACACAGCTATGAATAGTATTCCCCAAGGGAGAACTACCCTGGTTTTTCTGTCCTGTCCTGCCTGGCTCGGCAAGGCTCTATTCCCCTGGGTGTGTGTGTGTATGTGTGTGTGTGTAGGTGTGTGCGTGTTGCAGCAGGTGCCTAAGTCTGATCTCAAAGACAGGTGCAGTGTCCCTATAAGAATGCCTTCGCAACCCAGTTTTAAATGCCGCTCACAACCATCCATCAACCACCACGCAAACCGGTAACCAACCCAGTCTACGGCCATCGTTGTTCACTGTGTTTGGAGACCCAAGCTGACCCGGCCTGATTTGGTCAGGTTTACCAACAGCAGGAGAGAAACCAAATAAGTGATAGCAGCACCACCCATGTTGAACTGATATCAGAGAGAAAATAGTCATATGTACATCACTCCCTCTCTCTCTCTCTCTCTCTCTCTCTCATCTTTATCTTTTTCCCCACTCTTTAGCTCTCATGTTCCTCTCTCTCTCCATCTCTCTTTTCTACCTCTCTTGCCCTACCTCTCTCTCCCCCTCTTCAGCAACCATCAATCAGAGCTCGGCAGAACAGTGCCTGCAGCCTTCCCTTCACCCTATACTGTTGACTGAGCACTGTAAAGCCAAACACAGTGGATTTAATTTGATTTGATTCAATTGAAACCGTCAAATCGAATCAAATCTAATGTTGCATTTTGCTGCACGGTGCATGTATTGCAGGAAACGGTAATGAAATTAGGTAGAAACTGATGCTGCTTTTGTTAATAGTCTTATTCTTGAATATGTCAAATATATTAGGGAAATTCTTTCCATGACAGTTTGATCCCCCCCCTGTGTTCAGCTAAAGCCCAACGGCATTGTGCAGGTTTATTTAATCAGGCACATTGAGAAATCATCAGGCTGTTTGTGAGTGTGTGTAAGCGTGTGTGTGTGTGTGTGTGTGTGTGTGTTGCTCCCTGGTGAGTGCTGCTCCATAACACACAGCAAGAGGCCTGGTTTGTGGGTACTTCTCTACAGGTATTTTATTTTTTTGTTTTTGTGTCGACATCTTCAGCGCTAAACATCGCTGTGGTTTTTTGCAGCACTTTGCAATCAAACTGTGCGGCCAGTGTTGTGATGTCTTGTGATGTTTCTTTCCTTGGATTTCCATTTTTCTTGAAATGTGAGTTTCTGTCAGGACTCGTTTCATCTCTGTTCTCTGCTGATGGTAACTACCCAGTTCTACTTCTATTCATTTCGAATGTCAAAGCTTTTATGACCTGGGTATAGCTTGAATCACTATTGTTATATCCATCGACAATAGAAATCATGACCAAAATGTACATTTTTTTATATAAAAATTATGTGGATTATTACTTAAATAAATAGGAATTGGTTTATTGTTCTTTCCTGGTTGTCTGTTGCGCTCGTCCTTCCCGTATTGCATTTCATCCTCTCTCCCCTCCTCCCCTCTCATCTCTCCCAGGCCGGCCAACCTGTTGCTGGACAGGAGCAGTTTGGAGGTTCCCTCATTGGGGACGATGGGCGACTGGATGGATGGGATGAGGACCCTGCCCTGTAAGGAGGCTTTTTCCGGGGTCAGCTACAGCTCCTGTGACACCCTGGCCAAGACTTCTGCAGAGTAAGACAACCAGACACACACACACACACACATAATCACCCACACCTAGCCAGCAGTCTGGTAATGTTGGTGATGCAGCCAGGGACACAGTATTGTTTCCCACAGCATGTGTTGTGTTTTGGGAATAGTTTTGCGAGTTATCATCAACTACAAAGGATTTTCATTTGTCTATGCACAGGAAATTGGTGTTTTCTCATGGTCTGGAAGTGACTCACCTTCAATTTTCACAAGTAGTAATTACAAACTCCACTCCAGATGGTTTTTCACATTCACAGGAACCACCGAAGCATGGGAACTCATGATTCCATTTGAAATGTTGGATGTTTTGGTTCAAGATACCAATTAAATACTGTACAATGTATTTATAACATGTATAATGTAGATGAAACTATTCTACGACACAAACAGTTATTGCTGCTCTGACCGATCTGAGAAATTGACCTCTGCGTGCGAGGCATCTATCTCGTAACATCTGTAATATATAATATCCTAATTTGATTTGATGATAGTAGAGGAGCTTTGGAGACACTCAACACCACCGGATGTCACATCACAAAAAAATGCATTTGTCATATTCCCTTGTTTGTGATTTTTGTGAAACACACAGTAAGATGTGAAACGTCATTAATCATTTTGGAGAGTCATTCTTAAGTTAGTCTTTGCTAACAGGACATTTAACTTCATTTAGTGTTTTTTTATGTTGCAAAAAGAGACAAAAACACCTTCACCCCGAGCAAGTGAGCAGGTAGAGGTGTTTTTACTCAGTGGCGCTTCAATGTGACACATGGCTGTTGTGGAGTTTGAGCCTGTGACCTTTCTGTTACGGGACAGCCTCTAACCGTTCATCAGGTATCATGTATTCATATCAACAGTGTTTACAGGGCCCCAGCACTGTGGCAAGGCCCTAATAGAAATTTAAAGAGGCTCTTGATGAAGACTTTGCCAGAACAACACACACACACACACACACACACACACACACACACACACACACACACACATACACACACACTTTCTCTCTCTCTCTCTCTCTCTCTCTCTTTCACTATGTTAACAAAGCTACAGCCATTACTAAAGGTGTCCAGATGAGACTCAGTGTAACTTATAATGACAGGCCTTTAGCCACGCTCTCAATGTTGCAAGTAGGACCACAGGGGGCGAGAAAATAGAGAGAGAGACAGAGAGAAAGAAAGAGAAACACATGGACAGAGAGAGAGAAAGAGGGAGAGAAGCAACACAGAAAGGGCAAAAGGGGTAAAAGAGGGGAGAGAAGGGTTGACAGACAGAGTGGATGAAAGAACAAATAAAGGCATGGTTGTGAATTGGCGATGGCAATGTGCGGTACTCTCCATACCTTAGTGAGTCTGAATCTGATGTTGTAGTTTTAATCATAGTAAAGGACAGCAAAGGTAAAGCAGAATTTGATCTGGAAGCCATATCTAAATTAAGTCACAACGTTGGAGCATTCAGGATCAACGCTTCCTCTAAGCAGATAGTTGGTGACCTCTGTCTGATAATTGACCACATTGACCAAATGATCTGATCAATCATCAGTCATTTCTCCACTTATCACCTATGTTTTATTACTAGTAGTGTAAGGTTTGGAGGTTTTGGTTGAAAATGATATTAGAGGCAGGGACTTTGCTATATCTTAGGGTTTAATGAATCGATGCCCCTGACTGCAGGAGAAATAGAACCAGAGAAAGAGATTAGACAAATAGGCCCGGCCCTCCTGACAGGATCCTGAGGCTGACAAAAGATTTAGAAAGAGTGGATCAGGCTCTGGCCACAGTCCCACACTGGCAGAGCGGAGAGTATAATGAACCACAAGTAGAGTGATAATAGACTGAGAGAGGATACTGATGAACAAAACTCCCTTAGGCTTACAGTTCACGGTACAGCTACATGGGAAATTTAGGCCAGCTGACTGGTTTTATGTCTGCTTCTTTTTTCTGGCCCTTTTTATCTCATTCTACCAAGTCCAGGAATTCTCTTGCTCTCTTTCTCTCTCTGGAGGCCTGCTGGTTGGTTAATTGAGGTGGTATGTGACCGGGTAAATAATTGGACATTTCTAATCAGTGAGATCAAAGCAGCAATTCATGGAGGGGTGGAGTGGGGGGTTTGGGTGGGGGTCAGCTATGGCCAGCTGCCCCTCCAGCCTTTCCAAACCAGTCTGTCATTAATGGGTTTTCTTTTGTTTAGGTGTCCATGTAAATAAAGATGAATTATGGGGTTTCTATCACTCACATGTAATTGCTCAGAAGTCAAATATGCCCAACAGTGCACAAAAGCTCTCTTCAAATTAGATTAGTTTAAAGCTGCACTTGGCAACTTTGCACACTGGTGGCTCCAAATAGCAGTGAGAGGTAACTATTTGAAAATTGTTTGAAGAAATCCTGTAGCGTGATGTGAGTAAACTGTCTGTGGTGGCTTTATACCAAAGGAAACCAAAGGAACAAAAGATCTTACGTTGGTGAGTCCAGCTTTCTCTGGATGGATCCATGCTGGCTGCTGTTCAGAGACAATTTTGTATTTCACTCATTTTGATTAGTGAGTTCCTGGACACGGAGAGGTTTTCCCGCCAGTAACCACTGGACAAGTGCAACAAATCCCAAATGTCCCAATTAGGGGTGTGGGACACTCTTCTCTGTTGCAACCCCACTTCATGATTTATCCTGATAAGACAGGTGCATTATTACATAAAATATTGTCTAGTGCAGTTTTTCTGATCTCATGATCTACACTTTTAAATATACGTGCATGCCGGTCGGGCAATCTGCTGACCCCCAAAGCATAATGGAATATTACATTATGGAGATCTCAAAATCAAATTGTCTTGCTATTGTCACTTCATTTATAAAATTACAGATTGCGTTGGTAATAAATACAGGACCAGTAACATTAATCCAATTGCAACAGGGCTGTCGATGGTGTTGTTTGGCTCCCACGCTTTCTCAGCTTCTTCTCTCAGAGATACTGCACAGGAGGTGTTTCTTTTCCTCTAGACTTTTTCTCATGACATTTAATCAAGGAATACATTTAATCAATGAAAGAGTTTCCTCAGCCAATATGTAACAAAAAAAACCCTGCGCTGCAGACTCCATTTGGAAAACCAAATCGAGTATCGACAAACTACATCACAGATAAAGTCCACTAACCGGATCATATAATATTCGTTTATGATGCCTTTCCCATGGATGCTCAATTGGATCACTGCAGTATTTAATCCAGTGAAGGTTGAGCACCCAAGGCTAGCTCAGCTACAAGGCTAGCAGCCTTGGCTGGGACTATGGATCGGTCTATTGATTCGTACAGTTTTAATCCAGTCCTTGATATTCAGCACAAGGCATGGCCATGCTCTGACCTCTGAGGAGCAGTAATCAAACTTGGCTGCAGTGCGCTGGTTCATCTGCTGGAGTAATTTGTTAAAGTCTTTTTCAAGACAGGATAGGATGATCTGACGAGGAAATACTGAGTCATTTGGACTGTTTTTTTTTGTTGTTGTTTTTTTTAATCTGGGCAGAATGCATGCAAACTAATAGCAGGCCTGGGTCAGAATACATCTGAAAACAGTCTTTCAATTGCTTTCAGGAAGTGGCAAGCTTGAGGGAAACCAGTTGGACAAATGATAGTAAACTGAAGTAATGAAACACTGACACACTTTTACAACCAGAGATATTGTATATTGTAACACATTCAGAGTCTGCTAGGTGGACTAGAGGCAGACAACAGTTTACATAAAGTATAAACCTAATTCTGGTCTACGAGGCTTAGACCAAGTTTTAGTTTAGACCAAAATTAAATCAGTACTCTGTAGAAAAAAACCCAAGAGGTTTTACTCATTGATGGGAATTCTGGTGAGTCAGCACCATGACATACTGCGGTACGAAATCGATTCTCAAAATGTGTGCTGATGTGCATGTTGTGGTCTGTTACTTCTCTCTGACTATTACTTATGTTGTTTATTCCTCATATGTTCATCACTTTTTCACATGTAATTTTATTTAATATTACTTGTATTTCATTGCTGCATGTTTTGTGCTCGTGGTGATTCATGATGCTGTTATGGTGTCAATGGAACTTGCCTATCACTTTAAAGCAAGGGGGGTCATCGAGATGAGAAAAAGCTCATTCCAACATATTGCTATTCTTGTCATGAGGAGACCCAACAGAAGTAGGCCCACAACCCCTTTGGGTCCCAATCCACAGTAAAAGAAAAAAACCAACACAATTTAAAGGTCATATATTATAGGAATTCAGATGTTCCTCTCTTTATATACATATATGATCACAGGTTTGTATTTGTTTGGGTGGTTAAATCTAAAGTTATTGCATTTTAAAAATACACCCACTGGAAAGCCTCCACTCAGCAGGTTTACCTCAGCCAATCAGGATCCAGTATTGTGACTCTTCTTCTTATTGTGACATGATAACTTACATTAGTTTGATGCTGATTACCTGATGTATAGTATGAATTTAGATCTTAGATTTATTTCAGCTTAAAAATCTAGATGATTGCCATTCCACAAATAAAATGTTTGTACATTGAGTTAAGGGTTATTTACCCTCTGCTACTGTACATCCTTGGATCCACAATCTGTATTTATGGTGCCCCTTGTTGAAACACTCCGCCTCACCCCTCTACTGGCTCAAGTCACATAGTGAATGATTGGATTGGAAATGTATTTCCTGAAATGTATTCTCTATTCTATTCTTTATTATATTTTGACTTTTTACTACAAGGAATGTCAGCATGGGGCAACTAATCAAGTTGTTTTGTGTATTATGAGGTTGTAAAGGTTTTGCTTTGTAAACACTGGAGTTATGATGTGCTAATAAAGTTCAGAAAAGCTCCAAGTAAAGCTCCTCAGGAACATATATGAATATACATGTTTAAATGTAATTGTATTTTTAAAGCAACATGACTGCAATGCAATGTGTTAATGTTGCCGGGCCTGGCTGTGTCTCAGTAGAATGGTACTGACGGAGGTCCACATCACACCGGCCACTTGCCCAGAATGGGAGCCGTCCATGGGGATCACCACTCTCTAACGCGCAGCTCCTCTCCTCCTCCTCGGGCTCTGGATGGTGGGTGAAGGACCAAGACCTAAGCCCCCCCTGGGAGCCAGAAACTGCCTCCAGAACCACTGATGGGCTTTCACTCTCCTGGCTTTTAAAGGGATAATTTGTAAATTCTCAGTGATCGCTATGTTTCCATCCAATTGTCAAACAAACTTAAAGCAAACTTTGAAATGTCGCAAAAAAATTAAATGTGAATTAGTTACATTTCCATTAGCTGGACTGAAGTGAATAAATAGGCTTCCTAACATAGAATGGAGCTACGACAGAAAACACACCCAGGGGAAAATTAAAAGTGTCTTTCAAGAATTGATTATATTGTCCAAGTTGTTATTGTGTCAGCTAATGTTGGCCATATTTTATGCTGTCTCAACACAAAATCAAAGAAATGCACTTTGCAATATTCTAGTGTACCAACTAATGGACTTACAACCACAACGGGCGCCTTATACATTACTGGGAGGTTGACGTAGAGAGATATTTTACTTGGCTGCAAATGCCACTACGTCAAGTGCATTTCCGTCGTTATTTATTTTTATTTAACCTGTCAGGCTTTGTAATTCAACATCATACTTTGCATAAAACTTGGATGGAAACCCAGCTACTGTCTCTCTATGACAAACAGCACAGTGGCTGTCTTTATTTGTAAACAACAAAAGAAAAATGCCATTTATCGCCATTGTGAAATGGAAATATGAGTATGAGTGAACTATCCCTTTATATTGTAGCGCTGAGTGAAGGTCAGTCAGTGGTTCTCATCACTTTCAGTTTCTGGATGGTCAGGATGTCTCTGCTATTTTAACTGCCCGTGGCAAACTAAACCCCCTGCTTGCATCCAAATAATAAAAAATTCATTAAACTAGTTTTTGAAATAACGCAACTGAACACAGAGTACATCGCTACAATTTGCGTGCACTGAAAGTACGGCTGAGAAAGTGTTTGTTGTAGTAAATCCACCACTCCTTTAACTTAAATCCACTGCTTCTACTAATGCGATGCCTTAAATGTTTTCATCTCAGCAGGAGGGCAAATGTGATGAACCACAATATTTTCACTGTGGCTTCTTAAAGAACACTGTAAAACCTATAATGCTCTATGTGTGTGTGTGTGTGTGTGTGGTGTGTGTTTCTGCATATATATGTCTCTTTTAAACATGGCTTTGACCTGAGGTTCTAATCATCCAAGCTTCCTCTAACTACAGTGTGTATTTGATATGTATACTATGTGTACAATGCATAATACACTCCAAGAATATGTATACTCGGCATGAGAAGTGTGTGATGGTGGCGACTCTGCATTATTTAGAATAATCTTTGCCTAATGACATGTTTTATAGTTGAATGCATGTAACTAATTGCAATTATTTAGGAGCTGTGTGAATTAATGTCAGTTAATGTAATTATCTAGTGTTATATCCTACACATGTACCAGTGCTGCTCCCCTCCACATACTCCTGTCTACCCCCCTCAGAGAAATGGAGTTCAATGTGATGCAGAAAGCTAGCTCTTTTATGCCACAGCAGCCCTTGCATGCCATTGTTTCCTCCATTGACAGGGTCATAATAGGAGCTGTCAGTGTAGCCCCATAGGCCCACCTCTGTGTTTGTTAGTGATGGAGCGTGTAGGCGACTCCAACCCCCCACCAAACCCCCTGCTTCAAAACTATGGCAGTCCAACAGCCTTCTGGGAAACACAGTCCTCTGTGATTGACAACTGAAGGGAAGGGGAAGGGAGGGCAGGGTTGGAGCAGTGCTGGGAGCATGTCATTAAATGTCACATTTACCAATGCTAACACGTGCTTTCCATCTCTCTTTTTCTTGCCATCTTTTCCTCTGTCTGTCTCTTCTTTCTCCCTGATTGTCTCTCTTTCTTGTTCTCGGTCTCTCTCTCTCTCTGTTTCACACACCAGGGATCTAAAAAAGGTCGGAGTGACTATCGTAGGACCTCAGAAGAAGATCGTGAGCAGCCTCAAAGCCCTTGATTCCCACACCAAGAATGGCCCGGTACCTGTTTAAATTACAAAACCAACAAAAAACACCAGAGACCTGTCTGTCTGTCAGTCTGTCTTAACAGACTGTGGTCGCTGCTCTCCCTCTGACACACAGTGACTCCATATCCAAACTAAAAATGGAGGAACATTAGGATATGATCCAAATGAGGGCCCCATTCATTGGCCTGTTGAAAGATGATGTCAAGTCCTGGTCGTGCGAACAGGAATAGGAAGAGTTCAGCGCAGACTTGCCAGCTAGCTAACTAGCTGACTTCTCAACCCTCCTCACCGAAGCTCAGATGCCTTACAGAAAAATATGGGGATAGAGAAAGTGGAGAGCCAGGGAGGTCAGGGGTGCCTGGACAGGGATACAAACTGGGATTGGACTGGGATACAGGGCAAGGATTGGACAACCTTAGTGCCAGAGTTTCCCACTATTGGCTGAGCAGGAGAGCAGAGCCCACCCTTTGCAGCCTATCGGAAATGGGCTTGCTCACAGTCTCCCCCCGACTACACCTGATTAGAAGCCTGTTGAGTGAGATGAGATGCTGAGATGCCTTGTGTAGGAGAGCATGGCGGACAACAGCAGCTCACCCGGACGTGGACCCTTCCTGGACTAATGAACTCTGAGGCGTGAGATTTTATTGTAACTACCTACACTTCTTGTCTCGATCCATGAGAGGACTGAGCTGGTATAACCATACGGACACACCTAGACAATAACCAAGCCATTTATTCTGTAGCTCTAGCCTATAGCATTTTCATTCAGTAGACGTGTCACATAAAAGCAATAATGATGATAATCAATTATATAGTTTCATAAAACGGAAGCCATGAGTCTGTCACATGTACAATGTATTGAACGGTGTGTTTTGAAGGTGCAGGGGCCATAACACACTTCACACACCATTTTTTACAGTGAGATCTATGTGCTTATGAACAGATATTGTACAGTTACAGTGCTGTTCCCTCACCCCGATACCCTTTGTGTGAAATCTCAGGATGTATACATTCTTCATTCGATTTGCTCTTATGAGCGGGAAACGGATATGAGAATGAAGGAGAGGCAGAGATTGAGAGTGCAGGCTAAAGGCCGAGTTATGCTTCTGCGTAGATACACATAAACGTCTCCGTGTAGCTAAGCAGAGAAGGGGATTATGGGTAAGCGTAGCCCGTAGATGCTCGCAGACGGGTCGGCACGCACACCTCCCAAATCTCAACAACGTGTAGCTGTGGTCTTATGTGTCAAACAGACACTTACTGGTTGAGCAGGGGAGTAGCCAGTAGCGTTGGGGTTCAACCAAGACCGAAAACAGAACTAAAACAAACTAAATCAAACGGAGCAGTTTAAGGAGCGACTCTCAGATGAGGTTCGCAAAAAAAATAAAATAATAAATGGATCCACTACAACGTGCAACGATCACGTCTCTTTGTTTACACTTTTACCTGGGGGGAAAACGGGTTTCCGTATCTGGATTCGTCTGCGTTTTCTGTTCTGTTAGTTTTAGTAAATGCGACACTGCCGCCTAGTGTACGCATTAACGCTACGTTGCAAATACGTGAACGTCTGCGAGAGACACCCGTGCATGTACGCAGACTCACAGAAGCATAAATCAGGCTTAAGAAGGACAGGAGCAAGAGAAAGGGGCGACTGAAGGATGCAAATTAATAGAAGGAAAGAGAGAAAGTGAAACAATGAAGTGAAGAGGCAATGCCATTCAACCCGTTACTTCAGACATGGTCTACCAGTGCAGACTTGTGTCTCTGAGCTATTTAAAATTAGAAGTGTGTTTGTGCTTCAGGGAAGAAAAGTCAGCATGGGTCATCATCCCTGTACATCACTAGGGTCGCTATGTATCAGTACCTTCTGAGAAGTAGAACAGTTTCTCTGAGGAAGATCAGTCAGTCAGCTGAGATCAACACTACTACTCTGAGGGGGTTTTCAAACCTATAGTCCATTTCCTTTGGTCTGAATCAGGAGACAAGTTGTTCCTTTGTTGCATTATGTGTTGGTTCAGTTGCGTTTGACATGACAAAATTTCAAGCGAACCATAACTTATCAACAAAAGCCATGTGGTAGCAGTCATTTCCTTCTTTGGTCAGAAATTTGCTGTAGGAAAGGATTTTCTTCCTTGGTAAAACTTGCCCTTAACCCATAATTCATGGTGTGTTTAACCCATAATGCTTCCTGTATTTGGGTGGGATCAGGGTCGGATCACCTCCAAACTAAGCTGCAGGGTTGGTTTGGAAATGTACCGAGAAACCTCCTTCCCAGCAAGGTCACAGTCTGATTTCTGTGTTCTCATATGGCCAAACATGCCCAACCAGGGGGAAACCACTCTATTGCTCTAAACCAACTAGGTGTGAAAACGCCCTGAGGTACCTGCAAAACCACCAATGACTGATTAGTTATTGAGATAGTATCCTAGGGCAGTATATGTTCAGGGTGGGGTTTTCCAAAAGCACATTGGAACACAGATGATCTTCGTTCAATGAAGTCCATAATTAAAGATGCTGGTCTCCCACAGTGCAACAAATACCCAGCATTTCTGAACTGGCACTTTGGTACTTTGTGCTGTTAGATTGATACTAACATCAAACCATGAGGCCGCTATCTTTAAGCTTGTTCTGAGCACTTAGTACACCATCTTTGAGCACTTTGATTTTAATGAAAATTTTACTGAATTTTACTTCAGACTGAGAGAGGCATCAGAGAAGA
>CABFOQ010052632.1:2002-23663 GCA_900660455.1 Gephyroberyx darwinii
CACACACACACACACACACACACACACACAGACAGACACAGACACACACAGACACACACAGACACACACACACACACACACACACACACACACAAACAACTTGCTCACTCGCTGGCTTGCTACTGCATAGCCTGAGCCTGTATCTCTCTCACGGTCACACCAAGGGCATCCACTCCTCTGGCACAGCTCAGCATGGAGAGGAGAGGAGAGGAGAGGAGAGGAGGCCCCTGGTGGTCCTCTACAGTAAGATGGATCAGATATAGAGGAGGAGGCAATGGAGAGAAGATTAACAAGTGGAGGATGGTGTAGAAGACTATGGGAGCAGAAAGGACACTACAGAAAAGGGCTTAGAGAAGGATAAACACAGAAAGACAGGACAGGAGAGAAGATAGGGTAAAGGTAAGAAAATGAAAGGAAGCTGGAGAATGGGAGAGGTGGAGGAGGGAAAGAGGAGAGGAGAGAAGGGAGGGAAGAAAAGGGCAGAAGGAGAGGGCAGGATGTTGCTGGGTAATGGAGATGAGATGTTAATGTGTCTGCTAGTGATGCACTGCAGCAAACCGAGGGGAGGAGGAGAAGGAGGAGAAGGAAGAGGAGCTGGTAGGGGAGGTGAGGCAGATCAGGAGGATGAGGCGGAGAAAGGGAGTAACTGTAGAAGGAAGCAGTAGAAGGGGAGGAGAGAAAAAGGAAGAAGAGAGGGAGGACAAGGGAGAAACAGAAGGGAAAGGGAGGTGAATGAGGAAGACGTGGAGGAAGAGGAAGGTGAGTGATAGGAAAGAGGAGCCAATGAAGGAGGGGAGAGAGAGGAGGACGAGAGGAGGGGGGAAAAGGAAGATGAAGAGACGTGAAGATGAGACGGAGGAGGGAGGGGAGAAATAGAAGGGGAGGAGGAGGGTGAGGAGCAGGATGGAGGTTGGAAGGAGACGAGGGAGAGAAAGAGGAAGACGCAGAGACACCTGAGATTTGATGAGCTTGATGATGCAGCAATACGATGCTAGGATAAACAAATAGTCTCTGATGAATCCATCATAATGCCATTAGGACTGGATTTCAAGGCCAGCATTATTTCTCTGTATTGACAACCTAAGCAACTCAGATGTCAACACAACGCTGCAGGCAGGTACTGGCCAGAACCTGTTAGGCTGCCAAAACCCCCCCAAGGACACATTTGTATCTGTTAGACACTTTCTGACAATTTCTGTTGCTCTCCCTGTGCTCCTGTTCATGATGAGTGTATCCAATATGACTAAACTGGACATGGCTCCAGTACCATGGCTCTGAACCATTGTGGGCTTCATTCCAGTTAGGCCATGCCAATTTAACAGATGCCCTGTGTCACTTTTTTGAAAAAAAAAAAATATATAGATATATATATAGATATAGATATATCTATATATATATATATATTTTTTTCCACTCTTTTTTTCTTCCACCCTCCATCCTGCTCCTCACCCTCCTCCTCTCTTTCTATTTCTCCCCTCCCTCCTCCGTATCATCTTCACGTCTCTTATATATAATTTAAGTTTAAAAAAAAAAAAATCTAGGATGGTATAAAAACGATGCATCAACAATTTTTATTTATTATTATTATTATTATTATTATTATAATTATTATTTATTTTTATTATTATTATTATTTTTTTTTTAAAGTGAGGCAGGGAATCCGTTAATTCTATTTGCAAGGCCTTAGTGGGATCTGTTGCATGCCATTCCCTCTCCTCCATCTTTTCTCACTGCTCACTGTCCAATTATACAAAACTGCTGAAACAATCTTCAAAGAAAACAAGTGTATAAATGTATCGGCTTGACAGAGAGCTTCCTACATGACTGTATCTTTGATGTTACAATTTAACCACCTGCTGAATCTGCAAAGCATTAAACCATCTCACATCGCCATGCGCCTCTCCGCCTGCAATGGAAATGATTTGAACTGTCCCAGGATAAGAGAGAAAGAATTGAGAGCAATTCTGTTAAAAAAAGTAGGAAAAAGTTGGATCAGAGACAGAGAACACCATAACCACGGTCCGTGACCTAGATAAAACACCTACAGTCAAACTGCCAACTGCTAGCCAAACGCAGACACACAGACAAAAAACACACACAATATATAACAACACCTACGGAAGCCAAGAGCGGCCGTGGTCGCTCATGTTTTTTTAATCCTGTTATTTCAAGATCACAACTTCATTATCTCGTGATCTTGAGATATCACACTTTGTTTTCTCGTGATCGCGTCTTAATTATCTCGTTATCTCGAGATAACAAAAAAATTGTTTTCTCAAGATCACGACTTCGTTATCTTGCTCAGCTAGTCTTCTTCTTTGCCTGTGTCAGACCTTGATTAAAATAAAATCTGACCTTCTGACAATGTCAATTCCACTTAAGTCTGTCTACACTTTGACCACGCTACCAGGCTAACCGGCTCGCCTCTCATGAATGCAACAACAGTGGGACAATTAAGCTGTGATTTCAGCAAAACCATTAATTTCTTATCTCGAGATAATTGGATGATTAAGTCGCAAAAAATGTTCTGCGTGGCGGCTCTCGGCTTCTGTACAACACCACCTTCTCAACAGGGAATATAAATAATCCCAAGAAGTGGACTTTTGACGGGGTATACTTGCTGCCTAAACTTCAAACAACCCAATCTTATCAGTTTCTCCATCCTTCTGATGGCAAAGCATATGACACACTCATAGTAGTGTGTTAAGCATGTCAATGCGGGCATAATCAATCACTATGAAATATTCAATCAAGTGATGAAGTTGCAAGAACGGCACCACAAAATGTGAATTAGTTAAGAGTCAAATGTCTTTGTCAGGCTATCCTGACAGACAGACAGAGTTTGTAAGGTTGCAAAAGCCAACTTCCAGTGGAATCTGTTCAGGAATGTTGTCCTCAATGCTATTAGCTAACAACCTGGCTATACACAAGTTAGCTAGAGCTTTTGGGAGAGAAAATTAGCTATTAGCTTCAAGTTGCCTTGAAGCTAAAACAATGACAGAATTTCCACAGAAGAACTTCATACACCGATCCCTCTCATTTCACAATAAAAGTTTGATCAGATTAAAAGAAACCAGACAAAGCCCAGAGGTGTCTAAAAGTCCAACATAACTAAGACAGCACTGTCAGAAAAATATTGAAGTGCCATGCGTGTCCCATTGCGTGACACATCTTTCATGACTTCATGAAGCCAGAACATGATTTCATACCCCAACGAGCAGCTCCAACATAGCTTTCGATACCTAACGCGAATGCACACCAACAAAGCTTTAAAATCATGGCTATATTTAACTTGAGCACTGTAAGTACAGTCTGAAAGATACGCAATACAAGACTCAAAGCAAGCCAGGCTTTTAATTCAAGTTTTTGTGTGACTATGATGTGAGAAGATGGCAGCTCTTTGTAATATGGACCTTGAGTGACTAATGTTTGACCATGCCTTTGGCTATAAGAAGAATGGCATCTCCCTTCTGAGAGGAAATCATTTAATGTATCTCTTTAAAATTTGACAGAATAGCAAAGAGATGTTGAGCCCACCCAGGGCTCAACATCAAGGGTGGCCTGCTGGCCTGAAGCCAATAAAACGTCATGTCAGCCACTCACTCAGGGTCCTAGTTGAACAGAACGTCCAAGGGCGGCTTGGAAAACCTTAGAGTAGGTGTGAACAAATCGCTTGCATTTGCCCCTAATGTTATTAAGTGTGCCAATGGGAAATTAAATTTAACCCTGTCCTCAAGCACTTTGGCTTACATTCAAACCCTCTGCTCATGTTCTCAAATCCACTGACCCATGACACAGTGCATCTCCTGAGTAGTAGAAAAGACACATCAATTAACAAACCAATGATTCATTTGATTTCTGACTTACTGAGGAAATGGTTTGTGTTGGACACTGCCATTATCCTCCACTTCATAGGGCAGGCTAAAGCATAGATGACATGGAACTGAATTTTAATGTTTTCACTTCAGGAAACTAAAACTCTGATGATATTTAATGTGAAGTGATAATGATGAAATGATAAAACAGTAATATGATCTTTCGGCAAGTGCTTTACCATTACTTTGGAAATGAGGCTCAAAGCATATAATTATCATTATCATTATCAACAAATATAATTGAACCATATCATATCATATCATATCATATCATATCATATCATATCATATCATATCATATCATCAGAGCTCTGTTTTCGTATCATGATTTCCAAAACATATATGCAATTCATCTGCATCTGAAGATAGGAAGGGAAAGAGGGGGTTTTGAAAGGGGTGTACAGATGAATGGAGGGAGGGAGAGAGGGAGAGATGGAATGATAGATGGATGAAGCAATGAAGGAATTCAGAGAATGATGTGTAGAGCAGGGCCAGGATGGAAAGAAGAAAGGAACAAAAGGAGGAAGGGATGAGGAGGGGGAAGATAATAGTTTGAGGGTAAAATAAAAGGAGGGAGAGATGAACGTAGGGGCAGGTGGTGAGAAGCGATCAGTGAGGAGGCGAAACAAGAATTTAAGGTATGAACGTGGGTATGAGAAGGGATGGATGGAAGGATGGATGAAAGGAGGGATTTGAGGAATGGGGTATGAGAAAGGTGAATGGAGGTGTATGAATGGAGGAAGAGATGAATGGAGAGGAAAGGAAAAATGAAGGGAAGACTGAAAGGCTGAAGGGAGGTGAGGGGGGATGGCGTTTTCTATAGTATATAGCCCCTTGTGATGTCCCAAAGCCCCAGGGGGTCTTCTTGCTGTATAGGGAGCCAAAGCTGACGTCACTCCTACCTATTCTAACACATTACAGACTACTGGATATAAGCTAACTACTAACCGTGTGGTTCTGATTCTGAAATATGTCATAGAATGAGGTGATGTTTATTCATTGACTACCTTATAAGTACACAATTTTGCAAAAAAACAAAAAATCGATGAAATGTGTATATTTTATGATTGCTTAAATAACAAAAAGTGCCACCAGGTAATTTTCAACAAAATCTATTGCTTTGTTTAGTTGATAAAAGACGTGTCTATGGAAACCTAGCCGCTAGTAAACCAGTTGGCAGTCTCAATTCAATATAATTATGCATTTTAGTGGCATGTATCAACCAAGAAATCTCATAAATTATGTATAGGGTTCACAAGGTCCTCTTTTGTTTAGTAAGACCCTTCTGTTCAGAAGTTTCTGATGAATAAGGTTCTACTACAGAGGTTTTGAGGTAATGCTTCACTGTCATGGGGTCTATCCTAAATTGATTAAGTTACAGAACTGTGAGAGGGAACAGCCAGGAAAAGAATTTCTGTCTTGCGTCTCTCATTTTTAAACACAAAGACCTCTGATGCCAAGAGAGCAAAACAGCATTCTTATCTAATAGTTATGGTAGTAGCGCTGTGTGTGTGTGTGTGTGTGTGTGTGTGTGTGTGTGTGTGTGTGTGTGGTAGATACTGTAAGTTATAGCCCCTCCACCGCTGGTTGAACAAATGGCGCATAAAGAAACTGGGCAGGCATCCAGTGACACCTCTGCAGCAAAATAAGGTGATGCACATCCTCCTCTCTCTCTCTCTCTCTCTCTCTCTCTATCTCTCTCACTCTCTCTCTCTCTCTGTCTCTCTCTCTCTCTCTCACACACACACACACACACACAGAGAGTAAGGCTTCCCTATAAGCATGCCCCAGATCGCCATCAGTCACAGCCAGTGTTATCAAAGACCAATTGCATATAAATCTTACCTTACAGTTGTGTGGCCAATAATAAAGGATGATATGGGAGAAGGTTCTTCAGCTCATGGTGCAAAGTCCCTGAAAAGAGAAAGGAAAACAGCCAGCTAATCACACACAAACTAGCTAAAGCAGGGATCACAGATGGTAGTCAGACATCCAAAGAGACCTATGAAAGGCACAACGCCTTTGTTTACCGCATACAACACATACAGATGATTCATATGGAAGAATTGAACACTAAATTCACTTCATGTACATGTTAAGCATTTAGCTGTTATTCTCCAAAATTACTTACAATGAGTGCTACAGTAGAATAAGCTTCAATTCTCAGATCGCCAAATTATGCGAAAGCGAGCGAAATAGCAAGGAGTGCGAGGGTCAGAAGAATAGCCTCCTGGGAATATTACTGTGGCCATAGAACGATCATAAAAGAGCAAAGTGCAAGAAAAATAAAAAGAATAAGAGCAAAGGAGGGGGGTGGGAGGTTATCCTTACTTCCAGATTGATGAACATATTTACATTTTCACAACACAGCTAAAATAGCTAAGCTCAAAGATGTTTACGAAGGTGGGAGGAAGAAAATGGGAAGAAATGAACAAATTCTTAAATAGAGAGATACAAGAGCGCAAAGTAAGGCAAGTCAAGTTTATTTGTATAGCACCTTTCACAAACAAAGGCAGTTCAACATGCTTCGCACAAATGCACAATCAAATAAAAGTAAAAATAGTACTGACCATTAGTTAGAAGAGTCACCAACAAAGACAAGTTGGTCAAAAGAAAGCAACAGTGGTCCTGTTAGCGCAAACCACCTTGGCAAATGGGAACCGACCATACAAAGTCAAAACCTTAAGTACTGAGCCACGTCTCTTAGGTCGGGACAGTTTTTACAAGGTGTAGCTTTGTAGCATTAGAAGACGACGGCTCACCAGTCACAAAGACTTCACCTGGAATCGAGACTGAAAGGTTTGAGGCAATGTGTGTTGACATAATTACGGTTTGTTTAAGCAGAGTAAGTCCATACAGCTACCTCCATCTACAATTGTATGACTGTTTGGACTTCAGGCTGTTGTCAAAGGGAAGCATTCATCTGTCATCTGGATAAGTGTAACATTATATTTTCTCTATGTAAAACAAGTGTTGGGGAGTTAGATAAAGTACACGTAGAGAGATGGGCTACATGGTACATGGTTCCAACACCATTATCATGTTTGCAGACGACACAACGGTGGTCGGCCTCATCAACGACAACGATGAGTCTGCCTACAGGGAGGAGGTCCAGCACCTGGTGGCGTGGTGCGCCAACAACAACCTGGCCCTCAACACCAAGAAGACCAAGGAGCTCACTGTGGACTTCAGGAAGTCCAAAGCCGGCACAAACACCCCCATCCGCATCAACGGGACGGAGGTCGAGCGTGTCGCCAGCTTTAAGTTCCTGGGCGTCCACATCTCCGAGGACCTCTCTTGGACCAACAACACCTCAACCCTGGCTGGTTAAGAAGGCTCACCAGCGTCTCTTCTTCCTGAGGAGACTGAAGAAAGTCCACCTGCCTCCTCAGATTCTGGTGAACTTCTACCGCTGCACCATCGAGAGCATCCTTACCAACTGCATCACAGTCTGGTACGGCAACTGCTCTGTCTCAGACCGGAAAGCACTGCAGAGGGTGGTGAAAACCACCCAACGCATCCCCTCCATTGAGTCGGTCCAGCACAAGTGGTGTCTGCGAAGGGCGCGCAGCATCGTCAAGGACTCCTCTCACCCCAGCCACAGACTGTTTGCCCACCTCCCCTCGGGGAGGTTCTACAGGTCCCTCCGTTCCAGGACCAGCAGGCTCAGGAACAGCTTCATCCCCTCAGCTGTCACCTTGCTGAACTTGGCATCACGGTGATAGCAGCCTGCATTTCATTGTTTCAGTACTTGTACTCTTGTGCAATGACAATAAAGTTGAATCTAATCTAATCTAAAGAGGACAGATACGATCCACTTTCAGGAACTAAATGTTTTCAGGATGTTCCTCTGATGTTGGACCCATCCATCCTGTTCTACTTTACTCACTGTGTTTCCATCTGAACTGGGAGAATTGCCAAAATAATGGTGTCTAGGAAGATAGAAGTTCAAGGAAAAGAGCAGTGGGGGGAGCTTAGAGTAAGCTCCACAAAAGGAGGAGTTGGCTCCACAAAATATAACAAACACTGACATGTTGCTGAATTATTGTTGTGTGAAAACCTCTTTGTTTTTTTGTTTTTGGTGATTTTCATGTCTTAGTTTTAGCCTCAGTTCAAGGGTTCCAGGCTCCTGGATGGTCGAGGACACGTGAGCAGGGATAGTCTTGCTCACTGAGTTGCTCTTAACACGCAACACCTGTGTATCCATTATTTCTCTATGGTTACTGAAACTATATTATTTCCTACAGTCAGTGAGCAGTTAAAATTATTTCGATAGGATGCTGTACGTCCCAGAGCCCTGTGGGGAAATTGGTTCACTGTAACAGCAAAGAATAGGATGTAATAATGGAGAGAACAGAGTATTGAACGTCATAGAACCGATAGTTACAACAAGTAATGTTTTAATACAGAACTGCTGCTGACAGATGTACAGGTAACTCATGCTTCCCCTTTACATATTTACAGTTTATACACAGGGTGTGACAACATGCAACATTGGCTCTACACACTAGATTTACAGATCTAGCTGTTCACATTATCAGGTCTACAAATGGAAGAACATGGCTAGAGGTGTGTCTGTGTGTAGGCGTACAGATGAGCACTGTTCGCTGCTCTCATAATCTTGTCATGGAGTCCCCTGTCCGGCCGGGCCTGTAGACAGCAGAATCAAATGAGGTTTACTGTTTTCATTGCTGTACCAATGTTAACAAGTAACCCCCTCTTGTCTCCCTGATACGCTGAGCTTGACTATGATACATTGAATAACTAGTATGAAAACTTCACAACCAGTGCAGGAAATTAACTTCAGCCAGCCGCCACATACTGGTAAATTTTAGTTGTGGCTAGTAAATTTGGCAAATTGGTAAACCCCACAATCTAGCACCCACCTTCACTAGTTTACCAGCCAACTAGTTGTTTACCAGAGAACAGGAGTCCTACTGATGGTTGGTTGATGTAGAATAACTTAGTAACTTACCACTTTAACTATTCTAGCAGCCAGCTAGATATTTAGCATAGAACAGAATAGCAATAAATGCATTTTACATAAATATAGACAGCAATACATTACATTTCATGGATAGTGACTGAACACATGCCTTGCCTCATCAATATAATCAGATAAAGGTTTTTAAATGACAGTTTCAGTAGTCAGAGTTTTGCCTTAATCGGGTTAAGAATGAATTATTAGTGTGTAATGTGAATGTGCTCACTGCTGTTGACAGATTTCTAGCAGGTTAGCTAGGTTAATATAGCTAACACTAGTGTTGGCCTAAATGTTTTAAGGCATGACTGTAGGGTAAAACTGGCAGACCAAGTTAAGCAAACAGACACAGCTAATGTTAACAATACGGAACTGTACTAATGTTGCTCACAAATAAGAAATCAATTTAACCCGCCACTGAGACTAGCATTTCAAGTCCATACATTCGTTCCATCTTTGGCCCCACATCTTCACTAAAGGCATCCTCTGTCAGCTAGCTAGCTAAACCAGTGTGGAATTTAAACTTTTGAAGGATTGTTTCTTCATAGCCAAAATATCACCCAGCAAACCCAATTCAGGCAGCCCATACTGGGTCCATTGGGATTCGCACATTGGTGCAACACTGGCCCAGTGTGGGCTATGGGCAGCCTGAAAATAATTATGGAAACCTTTATTAATCCCCAACTAAACCCCATCTGCCCTTTATGGGCCCTTACTGGGCCAAAAGCACCAGCTGGCTGGCTAAGCTAGCAGCTAGCTACAGATAGCTAGTGTAGCTCTCAGGCTGGGCCAGTGGCTATGGAAGTTATCCTGCTAACAAAGTTAGCATTTTGTCAGGTTAGGGTTAAGTTATATCATATTTGCTATTTTGACCATTAGCTACCAGGATAATAACAAACTCACATTTCCATGATGTAAAGAGCAGGGTTTGTTGCTTTTAGAAAGGCTAACTCACTGCACTACAGACTGATATCATGTTAATTAACATGCCATCTCTTGCCCTTGTTACTTACATACTGGTAAATTATGTATATTGTGAATATGCATACCGTGGTGCTAATGTTATAGATTTTTGTTGCAGAGCCCAGCTTTCAATTTCAAAGACTGCCATTAGCTGAAAGAAATGTAAACCTACAAATTTCTACATGTAACACAGACTATGGTTGCAGCGAAAATTCTAATTTTTATTATTAAGAGGATTTAGCCAACAGTGGTGCCAACACCGGTCTCAGATATAATCTAAAAAAAAACAACAGTTTTTATCCAAATGTGATGAACAAGCACAGGGGTGTCAATTCATTAAACCCTAAACTATTGCAAAGTCCCTGCATCGTATATTGTCACCAAAACATACAGACACACTGACATCATCTTAATCTCTGGGGACAAGTGGAGCAATGACTGATGACTGACAAGATATATTATTATTATTTGGTCAATGTGATAAATTATTAGATGTAGGTCACCACATTATCAGCTTAGGAAATATTGGTCATGAAATATTGGTCATGAATGTTCCCCGATGTTTTTTTGTTGTTGTTTTTTTTAGATATGACCTCCAAATAAGTGTCTGGGGATTTTTGCTTGTTCTTTGCTCTCCATATAGCTAATAAAAACTACAAAGTCAAATATGGACTCCCATAAGCTAAAGCATGGTGAGCACCACGCCTTGCCAACTGACACATTTGGCTGATAATGCATAAAAAGTGTTTAGCTGTTTGTATTTTCTTGATTTCTGGCATTTAAACATGAGTGGAATTAGTAACACCTTAGCAACTACCTAGTACACCCTAGCAACCACCTAGAGATATCCTAGCAACCACATAGTACACCCTAGCAACCACCTAGTACACTCTAGCAACCACTTAGAAACACCCAAGTACTTCCTAACACCCGAGCACCCACCTAGTGCACCCTAGAAACCATCTAGTTACACCCTAGCAACCACTCATAATAACCTAGCAACCACCAAGTAATACCCTAGTAACCACTCTTAATTACCACCCCCCCACACACACGTACATTACGATAGCAGGGGAATATGGTTTAATTAAACTAATTAAACTCCCAGATATTTTTGACAATAGTGTCCAACTTTTAAGCCTCTAACCTGTTTCAGAATCTTCAGAATGTGTTTAAAACATTTCGTAAATTACATCACATTGATGACTTTTTTTTTACTGACCAGAGACTTCACGCCTGTTCAGAATGTTAACAATAGTAAGATGTGATATACATCGTGTTTCTGGCATTTACAGAACAGTTAAGTCTATCCTGTATTTTTTCAACTACACAACTTTTCAACCCAGAGATATCAATGCTGTTTCACAATCTTACAAATCTCATTTTGTAATTTCGATCATTTTGCTAACAGTTCTGAACATTATCAGGATCAACTTTCAACAGTTGCCCCACTACTACTAGAGGCATCAGAATTATTTTGAAAGATTTTACATTATGTTGATTACCTTCTCTAGTAATGTTATTGTTTTTAAGGATATTAATATAAATAATACCAATACTATGTTTTAGGATTACCAGATTAGCATTAATGCGAATTATTTTAACCACAACCCAAAAATGCATAAGCACCGCCCACACGTGACGTCACTGGTTACGCCAGGTTGTCAGATTTCTGGCTTTGGAGAACCATTATTCACATCTGCAAATACATGTTGTCCTGTTAAAGATCAGAAAAGTGATTTTAAATTCATTTGGATTTCCTATGAATTTTATTTCAGGGTGGATTTTCTCCACGGAAATTGCCATTCTTTTTCAGTCAGTTGACCCCTCCCCCCACGGGGTGAACAGTTCCCGCCCCCTCTCCTCTCTCCCCGGCAGCCTCCGCCTCTCCTCCTTCTGTCATCCGCTCCTCTGTTGTTGCAGCCATTTTACCGTGGAACGTCGGCGCAGCGGCGACCGGAGGATGCCGACACAGCACCGTTAAAAGGTAACTACGTTTTTTATTTAACGCTTTCCTTTGTGTCGGTAACCTACATGCTTCACATGTGTGCCGAGCTGAGAGCCAGGCCGGCTGGTGGAGCCGAGAGCCGCCTGGACAACTAGTAGCTGTTCAGACACAGGAGACACTGCTGGAGTGTTTGGAGAGCAGAGCTAGTAGCTGGCACTTCACAAGTCCGTCTGAAAAATGGCGACGTCTTCCAATAAAGGACTGGAAGTTGTACGTGTGGTTCCACACGGTTGTATGGGACTATTTTAAAGCTTAGAGGTGTAGGATTTCAATGTTTTCTAGCTCTGGCTGATACTTGGCGCGAACGTAGAGGGGGCGCTCGTGCGCTACAGAACGACGTAGGTTTGCGCACGATATTTAACTCGCACCTGATTGGTTGATGTGTATTTTTTTTTTTTAAACCACGTTGTGAATAGAATTTCAAATTCAAATTTCGTGATTCCAAATGTAGTTTTCTTTGTTGTCCTTAATCCAGCTAGCATGCAGCTGCCGGGTAGATGTGCGGGAGGGCTAGCTGAGGACATCACAACGGGTTGGTCTCATTTTCTCACTTCAACATCAATGTTTCAACCACCGGCTTTCTATTCAAATATTTTCATTCAAATTATTTTTTGAGTCAGAAATGTTTTTTTTCGATAAAATGTTTAGATAAATAATTATTTCTGAATAAATTTAACTGGAAACACATTTGTCGAATAAACAAGGACATAGCATAAAGACTTCCATTTTTCTAATTGATGTGTTTTCTGATACAGCCACATTCAGGAATCCTATTATCCATTTGAATCCAGCCAATGGAAATGCAGCTAATTGGCATTTTATTTTTTTTTCGATCTAAAAACTTCAGATGGAAACATGGATAATGGTCATTATTATAATGGACCAAATGCTGGAGCTGCTTTTATTCAGTCCTTGATGGTTTTTCACAGTGTTACATTCATGCTAGGCTCAGCTAGCTTTATAACTGTTAAGCTATTATAAAACTGCTATTCAATGTAAATGCCAAAACATAGGCTTGCATAGGCTTATATGATGGTGCAACTTGTGCGAATTCTTGACTTTCTTTTTCAAAACAAGCTCATAATTGCTCATAATAATAGTTGAATCTAGTAATTCTAAAAAATCTAGTTGTCTGGTAAAATAGTGTGTCTGGTTAATTTTTGGAGTCGTCAGCCGCTGTGGCCTCTAAACATAGAGGTTAATTTCCTGCCTGTGGTTTGGATGTGGTTTCAATCTGAAGAACTAAATGGCGTCAAACCAGGCATCAGACATCTTTATGCAAATGGTGTCTTATTTAACAGAGGCCTACTGTCTTAATCCTTTGCTTCCAGTTGTTGTTGCACCTGTTTTCTGCCACCATCTTAGGGCGGCCATTTTGTGTTCCTCCCAGTGAGCATTTGGTTGAAGTCAGTTGAAGATACAAAATGGTGGGAGAGAAAGCAACATAAGCATAACCATGGTTGTGGTTAGAAATCTGTTCATTTTGCTGTCCATGTACTGCTATGACGTTCAATCTTTTAGGTTTAGTTGAGTGGTCACAGATCGCAATTGATAGTTAGCGTTCAACCGATATGGGTCTTTGAAGGCTTCTTCATTAATTTATTATTTATTATTAAAGCTCCTTAAAGCTGATGTTTTTACATTGAATATATTTAAGCACTGAAAGTGTTTTTGTAAGCGTGCAGTTGTTCTGTCTCTGTGTTTTCTTGGGGAAACCTGTTTAATATATGACATGTAGACTAATGTATAGTTAACGCCACAGACAACGTCCTTTTAGAATTAATAGTCTTGTAGTTTGAGAAAATAAACACAAATAAGTGTAATCTTGTTCATTCGGAGGCAGCTAGCTAGGCTACTTTCGTTCTCTGTAATCCTGTCACATGAATTTAAAAACGTTTTACCATTTGAAAAGCCAGCAATTGGAAAACAATCCCCAAAAATTTAAACGATTGTTATTTTCTTCCCTCGCATGAATTCGAGGCGAAGACACGTGGGCAGGAGAAACTCATTTCAGCACAACAAAAGCCTCTGAAACATGATTTAGACCATGGGACAAAATCCTTGTAAAATCGGTCTGATTTACTGCTGATGTTGGTCACCCATTTGAAGAAACACCAGATTCCATTGATGTATAATCCACTTGAGTTCCCTCCCACCAGTTTCATTTGCGACCAGATGTGTAAAAAAGTGAAGCTAATGTTAGCTAGCTAGCTCACCCTGGAAATCAGCGTTGAAAGCTGCTCAGCGTCGGGTTTGATTCTTATTGAACACGTTTAGCTTCCCAGATATTTGTGGCAACAGGACGTGAGAGGAAGCCGGGTTTTGGCTATATAAAGATTGTGCTTATATAACTTGGTGATGAGTGACTGTCAGTTTGCAGCTCTCTCACCTGTCTGTCTGTTGTCTGTCTGTCTCTATGCAGTGAGTAGTTGTCTGTTCACACCAGCCACGCCTTTATAGATCTCTGTATTTAATCATAGAGGAGTGGAAGAGAGCCTGGGCTTAAAGGGGCAATAATTCAGGTTTTTACTGCCTCACAGCACAAAATGACCACAATATATCTGGGTTTTTTTCATCAATACCAATGACTCAACGATTACTTGGCCAGCTGCTGAGATTTCTGGCCTTCAAAACCCACTTTCTGGACGGTAGTCTGTTTTGGATACCCCCCCACCCCACTCCAAACTGCGTCGTAACACATTACGAAGGCTAGAAAAAGCAAATGCCAAACAGTATTATTGTCCCAGTATTTAGCATGGTGACGCATTATCTCTTTGCTAGATGTTTCCGGTGAACCTCTGCTCTCATTAGCTAGCTCACTGCTCTACACTGGTAAAATGTGACTTTAAGTCTATTACAGACCGGCCATACGGTAGGGGTGAGTGGAGATTAGTGTTGTTGATGTTGTTGCAGTTCCTACTGGTTGCCAATAGAGGTCACAGATTTCTAAAATGAATCTGTGCCATGCTTTGCGACATTAGGGTGACTCAATTTGGTGTTTTTTCGGTGCACACAATTCAACAATTTAAAAAAGTCTTTCTGTGATCATCCAAGTTTCATGATGATTGGTAGGCCGGGGCCCACTAGTGGTCCGCAAGGTACTGCAGGTGTATGGGGTCATTTTGTTTCTTTATTGTGCAATCAAAAAATCTTATGTTGAAAGCAAACCGTTGGCACTAAAATCCAAAAATATTTTGCTGATAGCAAAAGAGGTTGTTTTTTTTAACTCTCAACCAATATGATGTGATATGGCCATTTGTTAAGCTGTCAAGTATAAAACATAAATAAAATAATAGAAAACAAATAATATTAATAATAAAACCAGTAAAAAAAAATCTGAATTTCTACCAAGTGTGATTATCAGTCTTGATGATTTGAAGAATAAAACTTGATTGTACCTTTGCATCTTATAGCAACATCTTAACTCTAGCAGGTGTTAAATGCAGATATTTTCAAATGTCACCATAGCTTCTGTGGTGGTATTTATTCTATGCTGCTGGTTTAAAACCGATCCACACCGGCCCATCAAAGCCACCAGGTTTAAGGCACGTACCTTTTTCATGCACCGCTTCAGCTGCTCAGCAACACAAAAGACGTGAGTGATGTTTGCTGGCGTTCAGCTTGAATAAAGAGGAAGTTTGGTTTAGCTTGCTGCTGCTGGAATGTGTTCTGAAGTAATAGAAGAACAAATCTGCTCAGTGCATTAATGTTAGCATAGCAGATAAAAAATCACAAACAAAAAAAATAGAACAACATAGTTTCTGAGTGCTCACATCAAGGATGGCCACCAGATAAATGCTGGTGAATGTTACTAAGTGTCTGATCAGTTAGTCTCCTCTACAGGTAACCAGACGTCATTTAGGCTCCTGTTCTAAAGAACCTAGTTAGCTGGTGAAAATGGAAGGAGCCGGCCAGTTTTGATTTACTGTGGCTGGCAGACAGAAAAGCTGCTGTTCTGGTTCTGCCATGTGCCCAATAGATGTAATTATTCTGTCGCGTTGACCTTTCAACCTTGTCGGTGTTGTGCGGGTTGTACACCAGATGGCCACAAGGTCAAAACATCAATGTGATTGTCAGTGAATTGTCAGGAAAATGGTCACAGTGGCTAGTAGAGCCTCAGATTCACAAGCCACTTCACTATTTTACCAGATTTTTAGAATAGAAAGTGACAGTAAGAAGAAAAAAGACAGTAAGTCTTTCCTGCACAGAGAACTTTTTGGAAGCTGCCAAAGCCACCAGAACGGAAAAATTAAGATTTGGTGCAAAACGTGATATGAACTGTTTTCACTGAGATTTTCCCCATGTTCTATTTTTGGTTGCTACATGCTATGTCGACCAGCAGGGCGGCGGTCAAGTAAATGCAACAAACTACCACTTCAGAACGAGATGGCACAAGACAAAAATGTCATCCAACTTTGGGCCAAAGTTAAACAGCAGATCATTTAAAGTGAAGAGGACACGATAGTTATCAGAACTAGTAGGAAAACCCTCTGGTGTCAAGCCCGGTCTTTGTAAAGTACCTGCAGACCTCGGGTTCATATTGGGTCATTGTTATCAATCAAGCAGAACAGAGGTCCACACAGGAACCACCACAGCTCTCTTCTGAGCTGGTCAAGATGTTCCTCTTGTCTCAGGCCAGGCGCCACACAGCTGCTGGACCTAGCTGGACCTAGCTGGACCTAGCTGGACCTAGCCGGACCTAGCCTTCTGGAGACGCTGTAGTGCTGGAGCCTCAGGATTCATACGTCTCTTCCAGTTGTGTTAGAGCCCTGACACACCAGGCCGGCTGTCGGTCCTCGTCGGGCCGTCGTTGAGCGTCTGTGGCTGTCCATCGGCCGCAGTTTTTGCGATGTGTCCCGCATCGTTGGCCCTTGTTGGCTTTTGACTGATTGAGCATGTTGAATCAGTAGCGGAGGCTGTCAGTGAGAGAGAGCCCTCTGATCGGCTGTTCAGTTTAAGCGAATCAGTGCACGAGAAATGAAACCAAAGCGAGCAAACCACACTCTCAACAGGGCGACACAGAAGGCAACTGACAACCCCGAAGCCAGTTGCAACTTTTTATCAGACAAATTCTCAATTAGTAAAACGAAACCTTGTCAGTGGCGCTAGAACACTAGTTTGTTTGTATTTCTCTGATTCAGGGCTTATTTTTTGAATTAGGAATACAGACTATCGCCACGAGACTCCCGCCACACCCTGAAAGCTTCAAACTAGTTGTGAAAGCTTGAAGCTCAATTTTGAGTCTTTGTGGGAATTAATTTGTTCTGTGGTAATTAAAAAATCTCTGTACTTCCAGTTTGAATGCTTGTAGCTTTGTATTGGTCCGATTAACGGTTACACATGATGGAATGACTAAACTTGTATTATTGAACAAACAATCGCTGTAACCAACCACAGTTTGAGCCAAGCCAGAGTCAGTAGCCTTAATCAGGCATGCAGTATGGTGACCAGCATTAGGCTTCTGTAATTAAAACTAAATGGCTTGTAACCAACCAGTCATGAACCAGGGGAGTCCAAACCAACCTGGTTCAGTCTGGAACTTGATCTACCATGATGGACTTGTCTGCTCTTCTCTGGTGTTCATACCAGTTAAGAACACATGAAGAAACATCTGAACATGAGATCAGTCCAGACTGACCAAGGCTCCTTCTACCCATAATGCCTTGTGTTTTGGGGTGGTTTCCTGTAGCTGGTTGGATCCCGTTCTCTCTCCTAACGAACCACCACAGTTCTCTTCTACCCATAATGCCTTGTGTTTTGGGGTGGTTTCCTGTAGCTGGTTGGATCCCGTTCTCTCTCCTAACGAACCACCACAGTTCTCTTCTACCCATAATGCCTTGTGTTTTGGGGTGGTTTCCTGTAGCTGGTTGGATCCCGTTCTCTCTCCTAACGAACCACCACAGTTCTCTTCTACCCATAATGCCTTGTGTTTTGGGGTGGTTTCCTGTAGCTGGTTGGATCCCGTTCTCTCTCCTAACGAACCACCACAGTTCTCTTGTTAGAGGACTGATGTTTTCAGGCGTCTCATAGGTTATTTCAGTGGCATTGTTCTCAACTGGAAAACGAAACCAACTAAAGGAGGAAACGCTGCAGGGTTCAAATAAACTGCTCCAAACATGCTTGAACACACCCTTAGTTTAACGATGTTACCTCTATTAGGTGTATTTCCATTGGAGTCTATTGAGGACGTCAAAATTCAAACAGGCAAAGTTGCCACGTGCAGCTTTGATTACTGCTCAACAGTACATCTAAAATGTGATTATAAAATGTTACTGTCAAAACAATATAAATTTAAGTCGCAAATGTAAGATAGAAATGCAATCAAGCATTTCAGCCAAAGTTAACTCTGGAGTATTCCACCATCACCACATTGTGAGTGAAATCACCACATCAGTAAAGAAAGACCCACTTCCCTCGTTAGGTAACTATAATCAAACTACCATCATCATCGTCACCAACAGCACCGTCATCGGTATCTGTGTCCTCTTCATCCTCGTCATCCTCCTGGCTCTCAGGTTTCTGCGGGCTCCGTTTGTCCTCTACAGGCTCCTCTACTGGTCCGGAGGAGAGAAGGACGAGATCTGTCATGTGACCAGATCAGATATGTACTTTGTCTACAGGCCTACTAGATGTTTACAGTAGATCAGGACTGATGGTTGTCTGCTTGCATGGTTACTGTGTTGTCATTCAATTACCCAGAGTCAATCAGTGACTCAAACCTCATTTTCCCCTTAAGAAGACAATTTAAATGGAGAATAGATTGGTAACCATAGAAACAACCCAGAAAAGTACCCCTGAAACCAATTTAACAAGAAACCCTACAAAAAACACCCAGCCACCTCAAGACCAGACACCAAGTTCCCACCACATCCCTGAGGCATCTCCACCGACACCTAGTGGTTATCGTGACTATCCTGTAACTACAGGTCACAGGTTCCACCACCCCAACAGACATGTGTCCTGTCCAAGTGTCTTTGAGCAAGACACTGAACCCCTACCTGCTCACTGTAAAGCTCTATTTGAACTGGATTTGTTTTTGAGGTCCTGAAATGTCATTTTTACAATATGTGTCATTCCAGAGGACCGTTTACACAGGATAAAGAATCTCAGACTTTCTTCAAATTACTGCTGGAAAACATTGTGATCTATACCTCTGCTTATATACGTGTGCTGGTTGCTCAGCTGCGAGCTCGAGTTAGCCAGAATAATACAGGAAGTTAGGCAATTATCTTTACTTTGGTACTCAAAACACACTGCAACACATGTTTGTCACGTAGGGTTGTTAGTACGTTTTGACTGGAAGACCTAGTTGTTATTGTGGCTGGCTTGACACTCGTCTCCACACTGTTGTGTTGGTGGTTGATGCATTTCCACCGAGGTCTGTCCAGGTCAGACCAAAACGTTTGTGAACCCTTTTGAATGACCTAAATAAATGGTTCCTAAAATATAGTCTGATCCTCATCTAAGTCATAAAAATAGATAATCATCTGGGTATTTTGAACCATTCCTCCTTACAGAACTGTTTCAGTTGCATGAACGGCTTTGCTGCATGTTATACAATAATTGAATAGGGTTAAGGTCAGGACAGTGTCATTGTCATTATCATGACCCGACCTGTCAAGCTTCAGATCAGGACCGTCACCCTGATATTCTCCTGGAGAATTCCCTGATACAATTTGAATTCATTGATCCCTCAATGATTGAAGCCGTCCAGGCCCTGAGGCAGCAAAGCAGCCCCAAACCACCACGCTCCTCCACCACGCTTTGCGGTTGGGATGAGGTTTTGCTGTCGGTATGTGTTTTTTCCTCCAAACATAGCGTTGTGCCCTCTTGCTTAAAAGTTCAATTTCTGTCTCATCTGTCAGAACATTGACCCGGTAGCTTTGTGGAACACCCAGGCGATCCTGGTCCAACCTGAGCCAGGAGGGAATGTTTTTGAGGAGAACAGTGGTTTCCTCCTATCCTATGGTATGCCTGCAGATCCTTAGCGGTTAGCTTAGGGTTCCTTGTCAGCTCCTTGACCATTATGTTCAATAAAAAAAATAAAAGAATATTTTGTGAGTGTTATGTGTTGAATCGCCTTGTGTTTATCTATTGCTATGACTTAGATGAAGGTCAGACCATATATTTTAGGAGCCATTTATACAGGAATGCACGAAATTCAAAAGGGTTCACAAACTTTTGCTCGCAACTGTATCTGAGTTAGTATCCCTCCTATGTTATGACAATCTGCTGCCAACCAAAAACATAATGCATCATGACATTATGAAGATGTCAAATGAACTGCATTGCTATTTTCAAATGACGTCAGAGTTTTCTGAAGAACAGCAGGACATTTGCTCCAGAGGTTTGACTATCTGGGCTTATAAAGGTTATGGATGAGGCAGATTGGTACTGGATTAACATTAGACATGCCAGTGGTAATGACTACAATTACAAGATGTCCCCCAGTGAAACTAATCCACTTCAAATAGGAGTTGAGCATCAGTCAAGTTGTCCAGTATATGAGCTGTCCATCAACCCTTCATACTGACTCACACATCAATTCAACCCAAACAAAAAACCTCTGAGCCCTGTCAGTGGCTACGGGGTTAAAGGTCAGCTGGATGAGTGACAGGTGTAAAACTGGACATCATGACTGGAAAGTTTCACCTGAACCAGGGTTAACAGACTTTCACCATCTCATTTTGTTTTTCAGGTGGGTCATGTGATATCGTTTAGTTTTAGGACAGTTTCAATATTTCAGTTTATGTTGAGTATAGATTTAGAGTACTGGTGTGAATGTGTGTAACTGTATGAATGTGAAGCAGGGTGCAGCTCAGTCAATCTGTGTATTATTAATGTACTGATATCTGATATGAATCAATCATTACTAGTGGATTCTGCTATCAGCAAAATATCTGCACATGTATTAACCCCCGTACTACCAGAGGATCTTAGGACCGAACCTTTAACCGAGACCAACACAAGACAACAGAAAAAAAAAAGGCGAGAAGAGAGGCGAGGCTTCCACCGTGCTGGACGGACGGACAGAGGGAGCGAAAAACAGAGCAGGCAACAGGAAATAGGAAGTAGTCATGCAGGAAGTTGCCATGCACCGTTAAGTGCAGGAAGAGGAAGTGAAGTTAGCAGCCACAGGAAGACAGACACCGGCGGGACGGACGGACGGACGTGTGTGCATCCCAGGCCAGACCAGAGAGTGTTAACTCACCCAGGCTGTTGTTTTCTTTAATGCTTTTCTCCTGTAGCTGTTCTAACCGCACTGTGAACAACAGCAGAGAGCAGCGGTGACTAGCAGGCACAACTTAACTAGTGGTCCATACGGTAGTACCAGCAAGGCATCTAATGGTCAGAGTCGGTTCTGGTACTGTTACTTCCCATGATGCTTGGCTAGCTGTGGTTAACTAAATGCTATGGTAACCCTTGTAGTAACTAAGGAGCTAGATTGCACATGGAGGTAGTGGTGTGTGTGTGTGTGTGCAGAAGCAAGAGGCCATTAGAGTAGGGCTGGGTATTGGGAACCAGCTCCAGTTTGGAGCCGGTACCAAATTGTCAAGAACCAGGTATTCGTTCAGAAACTTTGAACGGGTTTATCGATTCCTTATTCCTTGGTGAACTGGATCCAGCATTATACCTATTCAAGTTTTAATTCATGTTTCCAAACTGATTGACGGGACACGCTGCAAGGACCTAGCATCACGTCAGTGGTTATGCCGTAACAAAGTGTTTCCTAGTGGGGTAACATGCTGACCGCAGCAAACGCTCTCAAGTTTGGCTGAGCATCACAAGAAAAGATGACAATTCAGCTAAATGTAATACCTGTAATCTCCTGCA
>CABFOQ010052633.1:19074-33288 GCA_900660455.1 Gephyroberyx darwinii
ATATGTTGTGTCCTTGTTCAGAACATCCATAGATAAACAGACTTTCTGCAGCCAAAGTGACAAGGGCCTCTGGGCATGTGACGTTACGGCCCAAAGGTTACAGAGAGGAGACCATTCTACTCACACAGCATGAAACAGTATATTCTCAAGGGAGAATATGTCCATGACATATATCTATCAAGATAATTTATTTTTATGAGAGACACTGATGAAGCACACCAGTTTAAGTGCAGCGGCCCTCTAACAGATGAAGTGAACGTCCCTCTCCTGCTGTAGAGCCTGCTGTCGCCAGTGGCCTTTGGCTTCGGGACAGAGTACCTGTCGCGGTACGAGGAGCAGGGTCTGGGCCTGCAGTGGGACAACATCCAGACCAGCCCCTTAGAGGGAGACGCCTACTCCTTCCTCACCTCTATACGCATGATGATGCTTGATGCTGTCCTCTACGCCGTCCTGGCCTGGTATCTGGATAATGTCTTCCCAGGTCAGACCCCTAGAGATATGTGTGTGTGTGTCTCCATCTGCATGTATGTGGTAATCGATGTATGATTCTCTTTGCTGTATGATGCATACGTTGCACATTAGCACATATCCACTACTGATAGCTGTATTTAACTCCTCCTCCACAGGGCAGTATGGCATCGGTCGGCCATTCTACTTCCCCTTCCAGCCCTCATACTGGCAAAGACCTGGACCCTCACTGCCAGACACGGCTGATCAAGGTTAGTGTCACTGGCTCTGATATCCCTTACATGCTCCATGTGCTAACTGAGAAGTGGGTCTGTGTCTGGGGGGTTGTCGCTTCAAATAGCCAGACGTGCTTGGAAATTCTGGGGAAAGTGAGTCAAAAACGAGATGTTCTTAAGCAAGGCGCTTAATCCCTAGTGTCAGACTGTGGTTGTACTGGACAGCTCCTAGATATGAATGTCTGTATAGTGGGAAAGTCTCTTTATCTGTCCCCTCCAGGGACTTCAGAGCACAGGGTCTGCTATTGAACAGCTCTACTGGAGCTGCTAGGGATTCAGCGCCTTGGGTCTTAACCTTACCCAGATAATAATACAATTTGAAAACCTCATAACTGCTGCCATGGGTCTATCCTACCAAGAGAGGACTTTACATGTTTCAGAAATAGGCTTTTATTCTGTACAATAGATACACATGGGGAGGTGGGGCGAAGTGGAAGCAAACAAAAATCATTTTAGCAGTGTACACACCTCTCCTGCTCATAGTCCCGTCCAAACCATGTGACAGGGAACCGAACTGAAATACCTTGTGTTTTATTTTTGCTGGTATGACATTCGTAAAATGGCTAGACTATAAACCTTTTTGATTTTAACAGACTGTTAGCATCTGTAACAAGGTAGCTGTACCCTGCAGCTACTGCCAGAAAGGGACCTTTTACATGCTTCTGATAAAGATTTTATTATATATCATACAGTAAGACATCCTAACCAGGAAGTGACTCTGCCAACTATACCCTCCAGATCCTTCGAAACCTGGACCGGAGGACATGGAGAAGGATATTGAGAGCAGGGACACGCCAGAGACATGTAACGGTTCAGGAAGCCGGTGCAAACACCAACATAAGAGGGACCAGCTGGAGAGAGAGAGGGAGCTGCTGAGACGACAAGAGGAAGAACCGAATCAAGAGGAGGAGTGCAATGACCAAGAAACAAGTAAAGCTGGTAGGCACATGCTGTAAATTTAATGTTGTGTTCCATACAGAGTTTTGAATCTCCTAGATGGTTCCCAGTTTCTATCTTGAGTTCGTGATCTGTCTAATATGACTCATTTGTCTCAAATTTGTTGTAGCCTCTTCTCAGTTCCTTCAAGAGGGATTTGGGAACCCAGCCACTGTGCTAGTCATATACAGTCATGGCCATGACTCAATACTGCGAATCCTAGCTCATATCGTCCTCCTGCTTCATTACGCATTTGACTCTCAACCAATTTGTGTCTGTTTCCTTTAGGCCAGTTGTTCTTTGAGCCGGACCCACTGGGCCTAGTGATGGGGGTGCAGATCCAGGACTTGGTTAAGGTGTTTGATGGAACCTCTCGTCCAGCCGTCAACTGTCTCAACATTACCTTCTTCGAAAGCCAGATCACATCCTTCCTGGGACACAACGGGGCTGGGAAAACCACTACCTTGTAAGCCGAAACCAGATGTATCAGAATCGTAATCGCGTTAATCACAATAAATGCTAAATAAATATTCACGGTACAGAGACATCTCTCTGCATCATTGTGTCTCTTGCAAAACGTTTAAAGCAATTACTTTCAATTTAGATGGAAACATTCAAAGGTTTCATTAGACTTGATCACCTTGATCAAATGCAGTCTCAGAGGATCCCATACTGAGGTTGGAAAATTCCTGTGACACCAGCATTTGAAACATAAAAATTATGTGCTCACATCTTTGATTGGATTTGTGGATAGGCTGCATGGCTTTCACTGTGATCTCTATGCAGTCGAGAAGCTGCTGGCAATAGTTTTTCATTTGAAAATGACAATCAATTACTATAATAAGCAGTTTTTCTTACCATTTTCATACTTTGGGAGCCCACATGGGGTCAAGGCTAAACTCTGTGCTATGGTATGTGCTTCTGCTCTCTCCAGATCCATCCTGACTGGCCTGTTCCCGCCTACATCTGGCACAGCCTACATCAATGGGAGAGACATCAGGACTGACATGGATATCATCCGTACCTCCATGGGCATGTGCCCTCAGTACAACATCCTCTTCAAACAGTGAGTTCCCATTCAGCCACGGCCAACAGGGCAGGGGTCAGTACATCACCACCATTTCTGTTATTGTGCCCACATTGGGCAAACTGACAGCTGTCATTAAGTGTCTCCAGTCTGATATTAAGACATTTGTTGTGTATTCAATCAATGGAAATTCAGACGCTGGAAATCTTTTCCCATAAAAGCAATTCTTCAGCAAATACACAGAAATTCATAGTCGTGGTTATCAAGCCACTTACAGTTTCAACTGAGTGAGATGAAATTGAATTGACCTCAACCATGTCAGCCAAGTGTGGTGTAGGACAGCGTGCCATACTAATTGACTGATGGGCTATCCAGGCAAATCACCTACAGACACATTTTTATTCACAGCAAAGGCCTGGGGGAGAAGGGAGGGTTACATACAGACACACACTCACACCAGGAAGCTGCCCAGTACAACTACAGTCTTGTTCAGTTGGCCTGTGAGCTAAAGGCCACTTGGGCAGTAGTTGTTGAGAAAAGAGAAAGTTACTCGTTCACTTCCACCAGGATGATTTTCCTGGCTGGTTTTGGGGGATTTGAAACCAACAACCTTTCAGTCACAAGGCCTCTTCTCTCACCTTCACCTGCCCTCTTTTACTTTGCCTCAGTCTTACAGTGGAAGAGCACATCCTGTTCTATGCTCTGCTGAAGGGTCGGAGTCAGGAGGAGGCAGAGAAGGAGGTTGAGAACATGCTGGAGGACCTGGGGCTGCCGCACAAGAGAGACGACGAGGCGCAGAACCTCTCAGGTCGGCCACTTTGTGTTTGTGTGTGAGAGAGGAAGAAAGACAAAGACACAAAGGGAGAGAAGCAGCGAGAGAATGCAGACTCCTGCACTGTGTTTCTCATTGTGTTTCCTCTCACACACTGTACAGGCGGTATGCAGAGAAAGCTGTCTGTTGCCATGGCATTTGTTGGGGGATCAAAGATCGTAATCCTGGATGAGCCCACCTCAGGGGTGGACCCCTACTCCAGGAGATCTATTTGGGACCTCCTACTGAAGTACCGAGCTGGTAATGTTTTTATTCTACCGCTCCAGGTCCACATTTTACCCCCACAGTGCACATCTCACCCCATCATTTATTCTTAGTGCTGACCAGCAGGTTTCAGCGTCGACTGAGATGATATGATATTGAAGAATAAAACAAAGTCTTTCGCAGCCTCGCGGCTCTCCTAAGGCACTTGAATCAAGTAGTGAACTGATCAAAAGGAAAAATTCAGCTACACTTGAACAACAAAGGCAAGAATTTTTTGGCTAACATAATGAAGGCTCATGAACACTATGTTGGTTTAATGCTGAAAGTTTCTACATTTGTTGTTACAAGCGTAGGCTGATGGTTTTCCTTTTCTTCAGATGACAATGAAAGTGTAACATGTTTTCACATTTGACCCTTGCGCAGGCCGTACGGTGATCCTGTCCACTCATCACATGGACGAGGCCGACCTGCTGAGCGACCGCATCGCCATCATCTCCAAAGGACAGCTCCACTGCTGCGGCTCCCCCCTCTTCCTCAAGAACTGCTTCGGAGTGGGTTTCTATCTCACCCTGGTGCGCCGCATGAAGGACCTCCGGAAGAAAGAGGTGAGGCTGTCAAAGACCTAGCGGCTGCAAGGTCCTGCAGAGTCCTTCTGGCCTGTATGTCTGGTTTGAAACAGTTCTGTTATAGATTACATCTCCAGGATGCTCTTGTTTCATTGGTTGATTTCATTACGTAGGACTGAGCATTCACCCTTGAGTGGTGCATGACATGATGACGCATTTCTGACATTTCTTTCCATTTTTTCCTGTACTATTTGCATTGTAAAATGTGTTGTTGTCTTTCGTTGTTGTTTCCGTCAGAATGACTGTGACTGTGCTTCAGACTGTGACTGTGCCTGCTCCATCTGCACCAAGTACAAAGACCAGTCTCAGAATCAATCTCAGCATCTAGACAGAGCTCTGGATGGTATGTGTGTTTATTTGTGTATTTGTTTATCTGCATCCCCAGGAGCTATTCTTCTTGGGGTGTGTGTGTGTGTGTGTGTATGTGTGTGACCTGCAGGGATATGTGTGTGTGTGTGTGTGTGTGTGTGTGTGTGTGTGTGTGTGTGGGTGTACAACAAACTCATATGACTGACCAAGTTCTATAACAGATACAGTACACTCTTCTATCATATTTATAACTTAGTGGTGATATTGACCCATGTGTTTTCTTCTGCTGCTACTGCCTGGGGAAGAGTTTCTGCTCGAAATGCAATGGTGTGTCTGTGATATAGCACGGATTTACCCATGAAACTTTATGCTTGAATAATGTTTTTTTTTGCAGTATAAGCAGTTTCCTTTCCCTTGTCCTCTTTTTGTTTTTGCCATTTTGGGAATTTCTACACCCATTTTCTACACCCTCCATGTTTGATTTTTTTGTCTCCGCCCCAGGAGATATAGACAGCATCACCAGCCTGATCCACCACCACGTCCCCGAAGCCAAGTTGATCGAGATGATTGGCCAGGAGTTGACCTACCTGCTCCCCAATAAGGGGTTCAAACACCGGGCCTATGCCAGTCTGTTTAGGGAGCTGGAGGATACCCTGGCTGACATTGGCCTCAGCAGCTTTGGCATCTCTGATACCTCACTGGAGGAGGTAAGGGTGTCGTGCTACATTCACATCATGTGGGAAAGATGGTAGAGATGAGCTTCCTACTTGAGAATACCATCCACGTTAGCTTTCAGGTAGTGAATACTGTTTACGAACTCGACCCGATCAACCCAGATATCTCCAGCTGAATTGTGATGTGAAATGCCTTTGGTCAAGTGTAGGGAATGATATATTTATTTGAAATAAAACAAACAAAATGAACAATTTTCATACAGTAGTAAGTAATTTTGTGATCATAATTCTTAAAATGCCATGGCAAGTACTTGCTGGATATTACAATATTTGGTTTGCTATAAAACATGAAGTCAAATGTATCACTCACTGAGTATATGTGTGATACAGCCGATCAAGAGCAACCAAAGTCTGAAGAAAACTTCAATAATGGCATCTTGACGGTTTCATACACGTGAACATCTCCAAGTCGTTGCTTTGAAACGTCAAGTTGTGGCAACGGTTATTCCCATGTGACATGAATGCAGCATTATAGGGCTATTCCTATCCCTATCCCTATCCCTAATCCCTATCCCTATCCCTATCCCTAACCCTATCCCTAACCCTAACCCTATCCCTCCCATCTGATGAAATCATTTTCTTCAATATGATGGAATCTTTTTTTGAATCTATTTAATGTTAAAGGGAAGAACCTTTTGCAATGTGTGGTAACACGTGGAATGATGTTTTTCTTTTCCCTTTTCCAGATATTCTTAAAGGTCACTGCTGATGGAGAGGCAGCGAATAATGCCATGACTCCTGGTAAACACTGTGACTGATAGTCCTTGGCCTTTTCCCTGTATTAAATCTCCGACCCGATGCTTTCTGCATCACTGCATGAACCCATTTTCCATACACATGTTCTTACTCTGTTACCTATGATTGCCATGTGTATTCCCTTACCGATTTATATAAGTCAGATGGTAGATCCTTGATATGTAGTTTGATGTATCATTTGTCAGTTGTGTACCTTGTTTGTGTCATGTGTCTTGTGTCTCAACCTGTGCACTCCTACCTCTAGAACAGTGGATGTTACAGCAGAGGAAAAGTGGCGGCAGAGTTGGTGTAGAGGTCAACGAAGGTCAGAGACTCTAGAGCCACTGGATAGACCTCTGGCAAAATAAAAGGCTGCTTGCTTTACCCAAAACAGAACTGGGTCAAATAGTATTTGCAAGTAATTCTCATCTATCATTTTTTAAGTTGCTTCTTGTAGGTTCAGGTTAGTTTCATTCACAGAAAAGTATACTGAACTAACTCTTAGATACTTTCCTGTGATTGTCTACACTTTGTTTGTCATTTTCTTATGTGGTAAATCCCATCTATCTATTCATCTATCAATCTCCAAGTAGTTCAAATGACCCAGGTCAGGAATCTAGTACTCTGCTTTTAGTTTAAATGAAATGCCATGAATGCATCATGCTTTTTTTTTTTTTTTACCTTTATTTATCCAGGAAAATGTTTTATTCAGTATTGCATGCTATTTTCCATCTCAGTGCTGCTTCACATTCATACATTTACACACATTCACACCTGGGAGCTGCCTGGTACAATCACAGTGCTCTACTGTTGGCCACTGAGGAGCTGATTGTGGGTTAAGTGCTTTGCTCAATGGCACCTCAGCAGTAGGGGATTTAAACTGGCAACCATCTGATCACGTCTCTAGCTTTTAGGCTGCTGTTGCCCCTCCCAACCCCCCGACCCCAGTTGCTGGAACAGATGTTTTGGTTTGGCCTCCAGAGATATTTTATGTAATTATGGTTAACACATTGTTTGCTTGTTCATTGATGATCGCAGAACCTAATGAGGTGCAGGCCAACGGCGCCCCCACCAGTGCCTCGGACAGCAGTGCAGGAAGAGGCTCCAGGCAGGTGAAAGGATGCACCCTGATCATGAAGCAGTTCCACGCCCTGCTGGTGAAGAGGCTCCACCATGCCACACGCAGCCGCAACGATTTCCTGGCACAGGTACCGGACTAGATGAACTAGACTAGACTGATGAATGGAGGGATGGAGTGATGAGTGAATGAATGGATGGATTAGTGATGAGATGAAATGACGAATGTGTGAATGACAGCAGACCTGGGTCAAATAGTATTTGCAAATAATTCCCATTATTTTAAACTGCTTTTGGGCACCAGATGATGGATTGTACCAATAGGACAATATATTAAGTGCCATTTAATCTACGTACTGGACCTGTCTGATGCCATCTGAATTGTCTCTGATGTGGAAAAACCCAGCCATTTGGTCTTATTTGACCCATGTAACATGGTTTGATGGATACATTCGACAATGGTAAATTATTTTTAGAATATTTCAGGTGTTGATTGGCTTAAATGATTTAAACTTCCCATTAGATAGACCATCATGAGTAATAGTGTTGTGACTGACTGATTTCTTGGGGGTTTCCAGATTGTTCTACCTGCCAGTTTTGTCCTGATTGCCCTGATCTTCACCATGATTGTGCCTCCATTTGGAGAGTATCCCAGTCTGACTCTGACCCCATGGATGTACGGACAACAGTTCACCTTCTTCAGGTCAGACCTTGTGACAAACACTACATGACTACCAAATTACAGGTTGTTGCTTTATTAGAATTAGTGATATGATTTCCTCAGATGGTGTCGTGGTTAAAAAACCCTGTCACCGGACCACCCATGTGCTTTAGAAATATATATCTAGCAAATGATAAAGGACATTAGGTTATACAAGTTTATACACTAGTATATTGCACAAGCATGCAGGTACCTGAGAGATTGACGGTGAGGATTTTGCTTGTTTTTCTTCACTCAGTTTGTTCAACCTGCTTTTCTTCCTTCCATTTTCTCCTCCCTATTAAGCAATGAGCGACCGTTTGACCCCAAGATGAAACGCTTTACAGAGCGCTTGTTAAGCAGACCAGGCCTGGGGACGCGCTGCATGGAAGGAGAGCCACTAGGGTGAGTATCACTACTTAAGCTAAGGTAGGATCACGACACAAGTTTGTTGACATGAAGATTTGTCTTGTTACAGACACAGTTAAAAACAAGAGGCAAAGCATAATACCTGCCTATCTTGTTTTCTTGTGACAGTAAAAACATATACACACACCCATACAGCGCATGTCTACACTTACAGTGCATACAATATGTTTTCAAAGTTTTAGTGCAGAATTCTGAAGTCTTAACATTCAACACAGAAAATGTGAACACATGTCTTCACATTATCCTTCCGGCATGTTGTAATATGATCAGTACAGTGATATAACGATGTGCATATAAACACAGAAACAACCACAGCAAACCACAAACCTTTTTCATAACTTTGATATTTTTCTTCTCATTCATGCTTCATATGCATTTTTAAGTTGGTTAACCAGCATTACATGATTTTCCGAGTTCAATGAATGTACAGGAATTTGTCTTGGCATACCTTGGGATCATATGCAGGAATATACTGACAAATAATGTAGTTGTAGTAACATAAGTGCAGTTATAAAGGCACTCATGGTTCAGGACCACACTAATTCAGTGCAAGTGGACAGAACAAGACATACACAATCATAGACAGGCCTGAGTAAATACATATTGGGTGTTTGAACGCGCTTTGATTTCACCCCTTTGTATGTGCATTTCTCCACTCATCTCTACCCAGAATGCCTTGTAGGAACAACTCCTCAGAGTGGGAGTACCCTGATGTCTCCCCTGTGGTGGGCAACATCTTACTGAGTCCTGAGTGGCACCCGCACAACCCTTCCCCTTCCTGCCAGTGCAGCACCGATAAGAAACTGACCATGATGCCCATCTGTCCAATCGGAGCCGGGGGTCTGCCCCCTCGCCAGCGATTAGAAGCCACGGGAGACACGATGCTGGATCTGACGGACAGGAACATCTCCGACTACCTGGTTAAGACCTACCCCAGCCTCATCAGGACCAGGTAGGTTTGGATTTAGTTTGTGTACACACTCAAATGATAACAACTGGAGAAGAAAGAAATACAAACCTCGAGGGCCTTATAAAAATGTCTCAAGATAACAGAGAATGATCGTAAAAAAAAACAATAAGATCAAAGATAAAACAAAAAATAGCCCTGGGAAATAGAATGAATGGAAAGAGAGAATGAAATTTTTTTTCACAAGTCTCACAGAAATGCATTAACCACACTTTGATTGCTACGTAATTCATTTTGTTTGACTCTTTTAATGTGTTTAATTTAACCAGTTCTCTAATCAATCAAACCGTTTTTTAATCTTAATTCACAGTTTGAAGAGCAAATACTGGGTCAATGAACAAAGGTAATGTTTGTTCCTTATTGCCACAAATCAGGGGAAATCCCTTTGCGTACCCTTGGTCACATAGTTTGTCTCCCTCTAGTGGAGACAATAAGTTACAAGATCTAAAAGACGAGTCAGTGTGAGGTAGTGAGTATCTTTTCTATCTTCAGATATGGAGGTCTGTCAGTAGGAGGACAGCTTCCCATCCTGGACGTGGACCCCAGAGGTATCCAGAATGTTTTCCATCAACTGGGACGGATGTTCAACATCACAGGGGTACTTCATAATTTAATAGAAATGAACTTTTGGTAGCACTGTTACTGCAGGCCTTAGAATAGTTTGAAATACATCAAGTCAGTTAATAATGTAGTGTCTCCCATAGGGTTACTATTCTGGACTTTCGCTGAGGGATATTGGACCTTTCCTGAGATACATGGAAAGTGAATTCAATATAAAGGTAAGTGTAGGATGGACACAGCGTTCAGCAATAATGCAGAGAGAAATCCATCGTAGAAGGGGAAGAAACGGCAATTTCTCCACTGACAGTAATAGTAATAGTCCATAATGCAATGCAGCCACAAGACATGTTTCATTTTAAGTAAGGAGCATGGGGCAGTCTTGGAAATGTGGGAAACTGAAATAGATAAGGCAGGCTGAGGGAAAGTGGGTGCAAGTAAATTACAACACTTCATCACAAAAATAACTGGAATGAACATCGCAGATTGATCATGTCTAACAGTGCACATGCATCTGAGGGAGTGGAAGAAAGTATTTGAAAGTCCATTAGTCATACTTTTGTGTGGCCGACATTTTTTTCTGACTCTATTTGAATCATCCTGGTTCTATAAACCCCACCCATGTGGTACTCCAAAGATGTGATACTCCCTGTTCCCTGTCCCATGTTCTTCATCCTACAACACTGATGTACAGAATTGTACACAGCAGGTCGTATAGGTTGCCAGATGTGTTGTATTAACTCTACTCTCTTTCTACCAGGTGTGGTATAACAACAAGGGCTGGCACTCAGTGGTAGCCTTCATGAATGTGGCCAATAATGCCATTCTGCGGGCCTTCCTCCCCCGCGGTGCCAGACCTGCAGAGTACGGAATCACTGCTATTAACCACCCACTCAACCTCACCAAAGAGCAGCTCTCCGAGGTCACTGTGTGAGTGTTATGCTCTTATAATGACGAGATTCCAGTGCACTTTGGTGTAGTGTTTCTCTGTTGTCTGGCTTTAATGCTGCATACAAAAGAATATCCCGTTTGAGTTTTGATGTTTTTTTTTAATGCAACCTCCATTGAAACAGTTTCCCCATCATGAAAAACAAAGAAAATTATGAAATAAATAAATAAATTATCCAAATAAAACGAGTTAGGTTTGAGATGCTGTTTTTTTTTAAATTATCTAAAATTTCCCATGGCCTTAAAATGTGTTTAAATATCTTTTGAAATGTAACTATATTATGTGTCACCATATTGCCATACTTTAGGTTTTGTTTTGTAGGGGAACCACATTGCAAGTTGCAATAATGTAATGACACAATTTAATCTGTAATATGCTGGAAAATGTCTCCGAAAATGATTCATATGATTAAAAATGTCTTGAAAAGGTTTCAAAGAGGTCCATCGGAACCATTTTTGACCCAGAGTCTCACTTTGTTCCCTGATGGTGTGAGCATTGCACATCTAGCATCTAGTGTAGCAGCAGCCTGAGATCCGTACTTGATCAAAATGTATTTATTTATTTATTGCCTCTATCTGAACCTTCCTCTTCTCCTGCCGCAGGTTGACCACCTCAGTGGACGCGGTGGTGGCGATCTGTGTCATCTTCGCCATGTCCTTCATCCCTGCCAGCTTCGTCCTCTACCTCATCCAGGAGCGTGTGACCAAGGCCAAGCACCTACAGTTTGTCAGTGGGGTCAGCCCATTGGTGTACTGGGTGGCCAACTTCTTCTGGGACATGGTAGGTGAAGCTGGGTTGGAGTTGATCCTAAATGTAGATCAAAACGATCATGATGGTAAAACCTGATTTCTTCACATATTGGATATAACAACCTTTTTTATGATGGAAGATTTCCAGTTTTTGTATTTTCATACATTTGTTGTGTCAGTATTTTCATGATTTTTTTTTTGTCTAATCATTTGATGTTAGGACAAACAGTATATTACACATAAATATTATTTTATATATTTAAATAATTAAAACCATTATTAAATATTATTTTATATATTTAAATAATTAAAACCATTATTAAATATTATTTTTTTGAAATGTAAATTGTAAACAGACTTAACTAAATTGATTGACCAAAGTAATTTTGTATATCAGTTCAATTCTGTACAGTGATATCTCTATTCATTACCACATGTGCATGTGTTTCTCTCCTAGATGAACTACTCTGTCAGCACTGCGATGGTGGTTGGTATTTTCATGGCTTTTGACAAAAAGTGTTACACATCACCAACCAACCTGCCAGCACTGATAGCACTGCTCCTATTATATGGGTAAGGCTTTGTTTATTTTGTTTTGTACATATAAAAATGATAAAACAAAGAAAGAATAGAGAATGAAATGCTAAAATCCAAAGGGAGTTAAAACATCTCAGCTCAACAGAAACAAATTCATAACTGAATGAGAAAACAGAAACAAAATAATAACCAAACGCTACAAGGAGGAAAACCCATGGACACAAATGCACAAATGGTGTTGAAGTTGTTGATGGAGTTGTTTGTATTTCCCCTGAACTTTTCTCTGACTGTCCCGCAGCTGGTCAGTGACACCCATGATGTATCCCATGTCCTACCTGTTCAGCATCCCCAGTACGGCGTACGTCTCTCTGTCCTGTATCAACCTGTTCATAGGCATCAACAGCAGCGCCATCACCTTCATCCTGGAGCTTTTTGAAAACAATCGGGTAAGGGCATAAAGGCGCTTTAAGATTTTGTGGAGGATTTTGAAGTGAAGTGAAAAAATCCGGCATTAAACACACAGTAAAGACAGTTCAATCAGTTTTTTGTGGACATAAACAGCTCTGTCCCAAAGAACCAGGATTATAAGTCACTTTTGTCTGATAGTTTCACTTGTTTAGGGAATTTTCTAGAAATAAGTGTCTATTTTGAAACAAGAAGAATAAGGGAGATCACTCCACTACTGTAAAAAAATGACACTTGATTCAAGAAAATCCTTGGATCTCATTTTCAAACATTGGGAGTGTCCATGAATGCGAAGAAAAACTGAACAGCCCTTGATCATAGAACTGCCATAGGTCCTGTTTTAGATGAAAAGGATTGAATTCTCCCTCTATACACCCGAGCCAAATTGCCAAGACCAGGGAATGATGAGAAAGTAACAGAGAAACACACTGATACAGGATTTTCAGTACAACCCTGAACTTCAGAAATGGGTCATACGTTTTATTTAGCCATAGTTAGACCCAAATATTTGTCCCACACAAGATTGAGGGTGATCCTTTGAGAGTTTTATCCTTTATGCAATTTGTATCAATGCACAGTTAATTGTAGTGTGTGTGTGTGTGTGTGTGTGTGTGTCTTGCCAGTCTTTGCTGAAGTTTAATGAGTGGCTAAAGAAAATCCTACTGGTGTTCCCTCACTTCTGCCTGGGACGGGGCCTGATAGACATGGCCATGAACCAGGCTGTTACTGATGTCTATGCAAGATTCGGTAAGTGCCACACTACAGCATGAAGGGCCCGATCCTGAGCGTTTCCTAGCAGTTCAGAAGTATTTTTGACTTTCACAGTTACTTCAGTTCCACTACAGTTCCAATTATTTCTACTCTAGTCTTGCCTTATCAACATAAACCTTGACTTAGTCTGCAGCCCACTGAACAACAGCGAATTATCTCTGTACAGCCTGAAGTATGAACAATATTGTAGGATTTTCTTTTTATTGACTAGATTGTGCTGTCTCTGTTTCCAGGTGAGGAATACACAATGGACCCGTTCCGGTGGGACTTTGTGGGGAAAAACGTGGCTTTCATGGCCGTGGAAGGCTTTGTCTACTTTACTCTGAATCTTTTGATCCAGTACCGCTTCTTCCTGGACCACTGGTAAGGATCTGGTAGCATGTGAGGAAAACAACTAAAATCCTTTGTTACTGTCTTTGTAGTTTGGTGTTTGTAGTAGTCAAAAAAGAGAAAAAAGTTGAGCGTATTAGGGTTAGACTGATATAATATAATATAATATAATATTAGTATGGGGTTCAATGGAGAGTTTTAGTGTCCCATGGTGACACAAGGTAGGTGGAAGGACCCAAATGCAAACATGGAGATGCAGGAGAAGATAAGTAGTAAGCTTCTTTACTGAAGACTTCACACAAAACGAAAGAGAAGATCACTCTCAATCAAAACAGAGGCTGCAGAAACTAAAACACTGAGAGGCTGAAAATCCTAAAACTAAGAAGTCTACAGCAAGGATTACGGTTTGACTAGGCCATGAGCTACGACGTTCTGGCAGCTCTTGAATACACTGTAGATGAGGATGGTGTGCTCACAGCAGGAGTCCACTAATGACATTGCACTCAGGTGTGCTACTCCTCCCATAGAAAGCAGTG
>CABFOQ010052633.1:33308-62529 GCA_900660455.1 Gephyroberyx darwinii
GCAGAGAGAGAGAGAGACAGACAGACAGACAGAGAGAGAGAGAGAGAGAGAGAGAGAGAGAGAGAGAGAGAGAGAGAGAGAGAACCAAAACACCAGGCACACAGCATTCATACTAGAGGGAGACTTAAAAACTAATAGAACACACATTCACTCACACAGCGGCTCACGGGGGTGGGATCGTGACACATGGTGTAAATGCTGTTTCAGAGGCTTTTCCATCCTGCCAAGAATAAAAGTGTGGCGGGAAACACTGTAAACAAATTTAAAGATGTTGAATATCGGCACAAAATATGGGCTAGTGGGAGCTTCAATATAAAAATGTCAGTATCAAAAATCGATATTGGTCAAACCCTAGAGAGAGAGTGGAGAGGCATCTGAAACAGTATTTAGAGCATGAGATACTAAAACTCTCCATGGAAACCAATACAAATGAAATACTCTTACATAGTGTATTCAATTCAGTTCAAACCCCTGATGTTAGACGCTTCTCTTGTGGCCTTCAGGTTATCAAACGCCAATCGACCTGTGATAAAAGACGAAGACGATGATGTGGCAGAGGAGAGGCTGAGGATTTACGAGGGAGGGAACAAATCAGACATCTTGCATATCAGAGACCTCTCCAAGGTACGCCCACTGTCTCAACCCTGTCTGTGTGACTTTACTTGCCTGCATGATGCCTGAATGGTAGGTTATATTGTAAAGAGGGGTTATATGTAATGGATAAGTTCCTTGGCCAGGTTCTCAGGCAAGGCCCTCCTGACCAGGCTTTAGCAGAATTTGTTATTGTCAGTTTTATTCTTGTTGTATTTACCTGTTTTATTCCTTTGTGGCTCTGTAAATCATGTAAGATAAGATATACTGTTTATATATATATAAGAATATAACAAATGGAGGGTCATATAACCATATGCAACCAACAGTTTCAGTGCTACAACATGTAGCAGAAATAGAAATAGTATGAATGAAAGATATGAAAAAAACATGGGTTGCAGCATTATGAGGCTGTGCAACATAGCAGCAGTAAAATTTGCAGTGAAAAAAATAATCAAAAAAGTGCAATATGAAAATATACCAAAAATATGAAATGTCTGTAGTACAAAATAAAATAAAAAAAGATTACAAATAAATAGATATATGCACTATATAACAAATGCAAAGAAAAAAGCCTGTACATTTACAGCATATATGAACAGGATGTGCAAGATGTGCATTGTATTCACATGAACAGGTGTTCAGAAGGCCTCTGCATATGTACATATGAGGGTGTTTAGGTGTATAAAAAAATCTGACATTTTTTATTGTTTATCTCACTGGTTCTCATGGGTTTTTATTGACGTTATTTCCAACTCTGCTGTGAAAAGCGCAATGCAAATAAAGGTGATTATTATTGTCCTCCTGCCTTCTCTGCACAGACTTACGTGGGCAGGAAGAGGGCAGCTGTGGACCAGATTTGTGTGGGCGTCCCTGCAGGAGAGGTAAAGACATGAAATGAGTCACTGACTGCACGTTCATGCAAGCTAGTATTTCAGATACTCAACTTTTTGCTGGCTTAAAGTAAACATCATTTCCCATTTACACCAAGCCACATAAGCTCTCCCCCAGATTGTGACAGATTGTGTCATATATCATTATTGGTTGGGATGCAGAGGCTTGTTTATACCTTATGCCATTTACTGCTGTTTTTTCTGCCTGTGTTAGTTCAATTTCTGTGTTAATATTGTGATAATAATCTGTCTTTCATACACACAGAGACATTGTAATCAGAATATGAGGATGCGTGTCAACATCTTATCTCTAAATAAGACTTTAACCCGAATATTCTTAGTTATTATCTAGCATAGTGAGAGCATTTCATCCCACTCTGTATTTCAGCTGAACGTGTCCTCATATTAAAAGCCTGGTCATCTTTTTATCCTGTTAGTGCTTTGGTCTCTTGGGAGTGAATGGCGCTGGGAAGACAACAACCTTCAAAATGCTGACTGGTGACACGGATGTGAGCTCTGGGGAGGCTACTGTGGCTGGGTACAGGTAAATAACGATCAGAAAGAAACATTTTTCCCAGTCCCAGGCCTCTATAACACATACTCTGTGAAGTGTTGCATCAAATAGTATTTTCAATAATTTAATCCTGCATGGAGTACCAGATAGTTGAGTGGTAGTAAGTTTAAACTATTAATAGTTAATAGCATGATCCGCTGCGATGACACTGTCTGAACTATCCTGATGCGGGTAAACCCTTTTGACTCTGAGTAGGTCAAAACAAATGCTAAGAATTATTTGTGTGCTATGTCAACTCAATGCAAACCGTTGCTGAGTGGAACCTTGTGGCTTGTTTCTTAGTATCCTGTCAGAGATTCTGGACGTGCACCAGAACATGGGCTACTGCCCTCAGTTTGACGCCATCGATGATCTCCTAACAGGCAGGGAGCACCTCTACCTCTACGCACGTCTCAGAGGAGTACCTGAGTCAGAAATCCCCAGAGTGAGTAGGGCTCCAGCTACTTCACACAGTCTCTGCATGTTTCATTCAATTGTCCAATGAAATAATTGGTTGGCTGAGCACTTCCTCCAATTCACGAGGTGGAACCTAGAGCTCAATATTTGTACTGTTTAACCAGCGGTGTTTACAGCGCTATGTAACTTTGTTAAAAAGGGCTCAATTGCCAATGGAGCCACCCACTGTAAAATGTCTGCACTTATGGTACTGTAAGGCACTTTGGATTGAAGTGTTCATCAAATGGCATGTATCTCCTTCCCCTGTAGGTGGCAGAATGGGGTATCCAGAAGCTAGGTTTGACAGAGTATGCTGGCCGCTGTGCAGGAACCTACAGCGGAGGCAACAAGCGCAAACTCTCCACAGCTATCGCTATGATTGGTTGTCCAGCACTGGTGCTGCTGGTGAGTTAGCCAATGGCAACACCATAATGCCGCAGGGGCCCATTGTTTGGGTTTTTGGTTTTTATGCAGGGATCTGTCAATGAAATGGTCTATGGGTCCAGATGGGAAGCCATATGGGTTCAGTCAAGCCCGGCCATGAATGTTTATACATTGGCAGGAAACTGCACAGTTCAGTTCAAATTGGCATAAATGTGAAATGTGTGCCATATGCTGATAGAGATAAGGATTTGCTCCCTGTTCATATGGAATCATGAGCTTGGAAATGCAGTTTTGTTTATTTGTGCCTGTATGTGTGTTTAGGATGAGCCCACCACGGGAATGGACCCCCACTCTCGGCGGTTCCTGTGGAATGCCATCATGAGTGTCATTCAGGACGGGAGGGCGGTGGTGCTAACGTCACACAGGTTCAACATTTATATAACTTCATTACTTAATGCCACGCGTCTGCCACAACAGCTGCCTAGCTCGACTAGCTTTTCAGCAACAACAATTTGTTGGTTGTATCACGGCCAGGTTTGAATTTGCTTGACTTTAACATGAAGTATTACCCATAGACGTGAAACAGCAGTGCTAAAAATCAAGATTGATTATTGTTGTTTTTCCTCTAGTATGGAAGAGTGTGAGGCCCTCTGCACCCGACTGGCCATCATGGTCAATGGCACCTTCAAGTGTCTGGGCACCATCCAGCATCTCAAATACAAGTAAGATTGTCTCTGTGTATACTAGGCTTGTACACTATTTCAATAAAAAATAGATTACCACGATCTGTAAAGGGTCTGTAAAGGATACAGCAGGAGTTAAAGAGTGTAATGACAAGACTATACTTGTAAAGAGCTGTTAGCTTGCCAGTCTGTGCCATTAGCCTGCATTTGCACCATGCATCATCAGTAATGTCAGTATCATTTAGGGTGGTATGGTACTACTACTACTAGGCCCAGTATCACCATTAGCTAAAGAGTAAGCCTTTTTAAACAGTTAGGTTATGATAACCTTCCATAGACACCTCAACCGTCCCCATACTCCATTTGCTGCATCATGTACAGAGAATTCCTTTCTTAACCTAGTTGATCAAGTAACCCAGTTTTGGGTTGACACATACTAATGTCATACTTCTGTTAGAATAACCTGATTAAGCTCATACTCCGATTTTGAGAAAGCTGGTTACAATGCCTGGCTTACTCCGATATTTAACAGGTTACTGTAGCATGTAAAACACCTTACTCTTCACTTTTGATTCACACCACCTGCAAAACTTTACAAAAAACATGTCTGTGAGCAGTACTTACACCTGCTCAGTCAAAGAGGCTAGCTGGCTGTCTGTTCTAGCTGTTGGCCTTTTGGTGGAGAGGAATATTCTGTTAACTGACTCAACTGCAGGGTATCAAGGGTGCATGTAAGCAGCTTAATCCAAATAACCTTAGCCGGAGTATGGCCAGTAGTCAGGGGCATGATTCCCTTGAGAATGTCTAATGTCTCCTGACTGTCTACCTTGCCCAGGTTTGGCGACGGCTATGTAGTGACCATGAAAATCAAGGCAGCTAAAGCAGGGAGGTCCCCAGACCTGGGCCCTGCCGAGACCTTCATGGAGACCTGCTTCCCCGGCTGTGTTCAGAGGGAGAAGCACTACAACACGCTGCAGTATGAAATCGCCTCCTCCTCCCTAGCCAGGATCTTCCAGCTGGTGGTGGCCAATAAGGACAGGCTCAGCATCGAGGATTATTCTGTTTCCCAGACAACACTAGACCAGGTATGTAGGGACCCTGACAATGAGAAGGGGGCAGATGTGACTCTGAATCCCCATTGGAAAAGTTTCATTGGCTGAGTGCATTACATGTACAGGAATTGGTCTTGGTGACATTGATGCAGAAACAATTGCAAACATGAAAATATTAAAGCTGTGTGAGCAGCTGTACACATTGGCAGCTTCACATAGCAGCAAGAGGTAAGTATTTGAAAACTTTCAACTTAAGTAGTTCATGAAAGAAATCATGTAACCTAACTGTGATCGCTTTATATAAAAGGATACCAAAAGGAGGAGAGGCAAAAGATGTAATGTCAAGTCCAGCATTCTCTGGGTGAACCGTTCCATTACTGCTATTTAGGAGAAAAATTGTATTTCATTGCCTGTGGGTAGAGAAGCGCACAAACCGGCACCAGGATTTCATTTGGGCAAATAGGGCGAATCAGCCCCACTTTGTGATTCAGGCTGATAAGACAGACGTATTTCTAGTGGCTCTCTAGTGCAGCTTTAAATAGTTTCCCCCTCTTATTTAAACACAACTGTTTTATTTCTGTCTTCTAATCAGCTCTAATGAATTGCAAGCAGTTAGAGATAGCACCAAATGTTGATAATGCTGGAAAGAGTAACAGTATGATGATAATGGACTGAGTAGATCAGTGTACTGCAGTTTGTTGCTAAGTATTTGTTTGCTGTGCAGGTGTTTGTCAACTTTGCCAAGCAGCAGTCAGGAGAGGATGAAGACGTGACATTACATCGACGGACAGCCGGCGGACGTAAAGAAATCAAGATATCGCCACTCAAGAAAACATGAAAAAATAACCTGGAAACAGCCACTTTTGCTAGCCAAACTGCTTTTTAGAGTAGAAAAGGGACTGGTCGGCCTGCCAAAGCGACTAGTAGAACAATTAAACTTTCCACCCACAGCCAATATTTACCCGGCAGGGGCGAATTTACCACCATTTTATCATGGCTTTGAACAAAAGACGGCTACCGATGTTTGGCATGTTGCTTAGACTTTGGAAATCATATGATATGTTTGTGCTGAGCATGTATGAATGCCACCTCCTTGTTCCTTATCTGAAATAACGAAAACCAGATTAGATTGACTGTTAAATATGCCTGGCTTGTATAAATATGTACATATTGTATGTGTAATGAACCTGTAAGAACATTAGAAGCAGCCGTTTTTTAATGTCAACACACACACACCCACACACACACACATCTCAAATGTTTGTACCCTGTATACATGAAGCATCACTGGATGTTGGTGATCCTTAGTTCAGTCATTTGACCTGTGAAGACATGAGCCTCTCTGTGACAAATCCTTTCCACAATGTGTTTACTCTTCCTACTGCTTCGGTTCTGTACCACTCTTTTTCTGTACTTTATTTGTCGTGCATTTTCCTTGTCTGCCATGTTTTTTTGTTCATTGCGTCACTGCCATGCCGTGTCAGAATCCTATGCCAGTTACCGAAGAGAAAATCAGTGACAGCTTATACCACGCCTCAGTCAACATTGAAACTCAGACTTAATGGACTTCTGGAAAGACTGCAGAATATTCCTCTTGAATGATTAAAATGGAGAAAGTTTATTAGATAAATGCAGCTGCAGATAAAGAGGAATTGTATTTTGTATCTGACCAAATAAACCATTAACAAGCTTTATTGCTTATGCTACCCACACTCTTGTCTAGCTGATTTGTACTGCATCGTCAATTATGGCAAATAAAAGCGTATTGGGTTTCATAACGTGTTCCTGCAGCACAGTATTTCCTACTAATCCAAACTCAAATAGCAGCACTGGAACGGCATTGCTTTGTCTGATTTTCTCAAACACAGTCACAGAGCACTGAGCAGCAGCTACTGTTAGAAATCTATAGAGCAAGTGCAAAAGGAAGCTACTCTAGCTCAGTGGAGTGGTTGAGAAGTGGCTTGGCATCAGGGCCAAGGCAAACTGTGCTGAGTGGCTTGTCATAATCCGGATTTATCTGACACACTGTCCAATTACTGTTCTCCTGCTGTAAGTAGTGGTGTCATCGCCTCAGGCCGCCCACCAGCCTGAACTCCATTGGTTAGCTCAAAGAAACAGAGGGATGATGGCACTGCGGAGTTCAGGGTAGCTAATGAATTCTCTGGTGTAGATCCCATGCTTCTCTCTCGCCCATATGGTCATCTGGATGGAGCTGATGAATATGAATAGTGCCACTGTGGGAGAGCGAGAGGTGCATACTGTAGCGGTAGTGTTTTGCGAGTATGTTTGTATCTTGTTGAATGCAGGGCAAGGTTTACCTGGAGCACACTGAGTCATGATGCTGAAACTAAGCCATGTACCCACCTGCACAAAAACACAAAAAACACCCAACCATTGCACATGTTACAGGAATCACTTTAATTACTAAATACAATAAATGTACAGGAATCTATCTTAGTGACATTGGTAGAAGTTATGCTCTAATCCACAATGCATTAGACTTTAGATTCACTGACCTCATACGTGTAATTCGGACATGACACAAAGAAGAAGAGCCAAGTGAAGGGGTTTTTGGTGGGGTAAGGGACACACTTTGGCCGAGAACCTGTCGACAGGACAGTAACTGTAAGACAGCGGTAATGATCATGGAAATATCCTCCCTGCAAGACGACTGACTGACATGAAATAAGATGAGAAGTGTCACCTGCGCATTGGGGAGCACGTCTACCGCTAGCTAATTTCATATATCAGTCAAGAGCTGTTGACTCTCCTGAAGCCTTTGTTAAGCCTTATTTCCAATATGGCAAAGAGTCATTCTGCTAAGAGTCCTATAAATAACCTCACATAGCCTCTCATAATCATCGTGATGAAGGCATCCATGCCAAATGTCAGTTGATCCTCGTTAACACACACAGTAAAGAGGTGAGGAGAAGGCGACTTTCTCTCTTTTCCTTTATTATGTGCTAGGTTTCCGTCATTCTTATGAAATTCTTGTGAAATAATTGTTGGTTTCAGCTTATTTTAACTCCAGAAGTTGCACAATAAACTATACTGCTCTAATCATCAAAGGCACAACCATCTAAATCTACCTGGCTGTTAATTCTTTACCTCTGACAACTGTGGTCATTCTTGTTCCACAGCAATATTTCATTAAATCTATTTTCTGGACACTGGCTCAGACCTGTGCACTTTCTTTTTTTTTACTATTGGTTGCTATTGGTTTAATGTTGTTAATGTTAATCTAGATGTTGAAGCTAATTCTATCAAACCAGTGTCAGCTAAATGCCTAAAATGGAAATGAAATGGAAATGCGACAGTTAAATGAAACTTCAACACACTGTGTGAAGTAGTTTCCTAACCTGAACCCTAAAACCTTTAGTAGCACAACAGTAACAAAAGTACAAATTGGACGCCATGCATGCATTTATTATAATAATAAATCAACATACCATTGCAGCCTAATTTACTGAGAGCCAGATTAATGGAGAAGTTTCCAGCCTCACACAGCTAGAGTGAACCAAGGGAGATTTTTCTATCAGTCTCATACGCTACATAAAAAGTGAAAAGACTATATTGATTTTTAATGAAGAAAGTGCCACACATACCACAAATATAACCAATGCACTGTAAACTTGAAGTTTCCCATATGCTGCAAGAGACACACAGTTCCTTTGTGCTGTTATATTATCCATCATATACTTGAGTATTATTTTTAGATTAAAGTCGTACTCCTACTCACATGGCGGTGTGTACAGGGGGTGGTTGGTGTGGTAAGCTACCCAGGCAGCAAATCCCCAGTAATATAAACAGTTCTGGGAGGCAGAATATGAAACACTTTTTTCAGCGTGCTCATCAGTATCATCTCTCTCAGACCCCCCCGTGTTGTTTTTTTTAATAATATAAAGGCCAAATATTGTCACGTTGAGTTCCCTGGTTGCACAAACGACTTTCTCTAGAGCAGGTTAAACTTCTAAAAGTCAGCCAGAGTTTATTGATAGTATGATCGCTTGGGGAGAAGACATTGTTCATTCTGGACTACGGACCCCTGGGGGCCTGACAGAGCCCATGCCTTGACTGCTTAATTAGCATTGCAGTCTCAGCTTCCTCCCATAGTACCACAGTCTTCACTTATCACATGTATTGATCCAAGCAAGGGATGAGATTCACTGTTCAGTGTGATCATTGTCAAATCTATTATAGCAACTGTTGATATTTACAGGTAAAACTGCCATTAGCTTTGTCTTTCTCTCTTTTCATTTTACAAACTTTTATGTACGTTTCTCCTTTTTTTTGCAAATAAAAGATATTCTAAAACAAAACTAAACACAGGGCAAATATCTGGAGAACTCACCGTCATGATGGTGTGTAACGGCATGGTTCCATGGGAGAAACGATGTATAAAGATGATCTCAAACACCCTCTTGATGTAGTGGGATGAATGGCACACACAGGCCAACCTGCAGTATATTAAGGTTCACAGTGTATTCAATGTTAAAATCTCATTTTTCTAAAAACAATTTGAAAAACCTGCCAATTGGGTGACATTTGACTCCAATTTAATTCACCTTCCAGTAGTGGTTGCATCATTTATGTTCAGTCCTGTGTAACATTTGTGACATTTTCTCCAGGCTTTTCTACAGCCTACAGGTAACTGCTGTCTGGCAGAACAGAGCACCAGCTGACAGACTGAATGTCTTTAGATCACTATTTATTATATCATTTAGCAGAATCTATTGATAGAATAATCAATTAATCCAATATTGGGGCTTTTGAAAATGTCATGGACTAAGATTTATACTGAGAACAATTGCATAATAACCTACATGGTCATGTGACAACAGCAACATGATGCAATGGTAATGCCAATGTAACGCCATGCAGTTGACCTGGGTTTCATTCTGGCTCAAAGATGCTTTTTTGCTTCTTTTAAATAGAATTTGTCCATTTATTTACAATTTATGCAGGTTAAGACGTCACATCTTATGTACTTATGTGGTTATTCATCCATAAATAAGGGTCCTGTGTCATTAGAGGACATAACAACACATTATAGGACACAAACAGGTGACACAGGATAGGTCACAATTGTGGCACAGGACAGGAAACAGGGATTAAAGACCAAGGACCAAGTGGCCATTTCAGACGTGCAGTTCAGGACCAAATAAAAAAATCATACAATCTCTTAGTGACTTTAGCAGATCTACAGGGATCTAGATGTAGATGCTTGTCCTGCTGGAAAGCATACAAGTCAAGTGGATCTGTTATTTCAAGGTATGGTAACTGCATTTGAGGTGATATTTTTCCACTCCACTGGCACATTATTTCATTTGTATTTCATATGTAATGCATTATTAATAGAATATTATGATTTTTTTAGGGATATTATTTCCTAATGCAAAGTGTTCACTGGTTTCATTTAAAATATATACTTACATGACCACTTTGAAGGGGCTAGTGATGAAGTTATGCTCAGGCAGATAGATGTTTGGAAGACGGAAATAGAAGAGCAGGTACAGGAAGAGAGGTCCAGTACACTCGGCCAGAAACACCTGAGGGAACAGAATTATGATAAATGTACAGGGATTTGTCTTGGTTGCACTGGAAGACAGGCCTCCATGTCACTAGCGCTATGTCACTATGTGCATTCAGGCAGCATGCATACAATATGGGTGCAGCTGTAGAGGAATCTGATGAGTGTCAGCCATGCATTGGTCTGATGTACCATGACACAGTAACACTCAGAGGGATGAAATGCATGATGACAGTGACTACATTTTGTGAGCTTGGAAGTTCAATTTATGTTTGTAGTTGTGAGATTTCATTAATGTTTTTACATTATATGGTGCAAAACCCAAGTTTTTCTAACTTGTAAAGATGTGTTTGTAGAAGTACTTTATATGAATTCCAATGTCTAATTTCTCACCCAAATACCAAACGGACTCTTATATTTCCAACGTTATAAGTGAAATAACAGCCTTTTCTTTGTGAACTATGTACTCTCTCACCATTGTCCATCCCAGCTGTGGACCTAGGTCATGGAAGAACATTGTTGCTGTGGTTGCTACTGGTAGGTTTTCTAATACCTCGTCATCTCTGACAGATTTTCCATCTGAAAGTACGAAGCAACCAATATTAAGACAATAACTGGAGCTGAGTATGAAGTCAGTAGGGAGGTGAATCATACATCGTTCAAGGCCTAGTACATACATTTCTGAGAAAGACAAGCAGATTTTGTGATTCAACCCATACCACAAACTGTGTAAATAGGCCCAAGGGTGCTAGGTTTTTCCAGACCAAACAGGATTTTACTGGTTCCACTATAGTTTAGACAATAACTATCCCATAATTGACAAATCTATATGGTCTCCTTTGGACACCCCCTTGGCTTAGAGCTGAGAGCAGCTGTCCCAGTTGTAGCCCTGAAGGTTGCCTTGGGCGTGTTCGAGGCTCAATTCCATAGTGAATCAAAAGATCCTGCTAACTTGGATATGATGGATCAGTCTGGTCAGGTCTGTTAGTTCCTCTACACCAGAACAGACCTGGCTCAAACAGTATTCACAAACACTTTTTCTCTGTTTTTTAGCCTACTTATGTCCCAGATGGGTGGGGTTTGCCACATAGGACTATAGGGTTAGACCAATATTGATTTGTTGATATATTGGCCTGAAAAATCGGATATTAGTATCAGTAGTCATCCACTACTGATATTATTGATCCATACTAATACTGGTTGTCTATGGGAATTACGTAACAAGATTTCATCATTTTGATTCAATCCCTGTTTCGTTGGAGATATTTAGCATTCCATTGTCTGAATGTTGTTTCAGAGGGTTTTTCCACTTTACCAAGAATAAAATCACTGGGGGAAATACTGAATACCAATACAAGCCCTAAGACTGCAATTAGGTTTTCACTAAGGTCTGGTCCTGAACCTAAAATGCCCCGCCATAATGACTCCAAGCCCAGGGCCAGGTCACAACCTCAGGCCAAAGATGGACTCATGCACTGCTGTGCAGGACCAAGGGCAACTCTCTCGAAGCCTGATACAGCTCCTCTAGGGAAAACCTGGACAGAGAAAATATCAATCTTTATTTCTCCTATTTGGATTTGTCCCATTGACAGAGAACCCAGTTTTCCATGACCATAACTATAGAAAACGGTAAAGTTGTCACCAGCAGTAGCAGTTTTTTTTAAGGTTGTTGGTTCATTATTTTTAATATTAGTAGTATTAGTATTCATGCAACACATTGTAGAAAATCAGTAAAGTGATGAGTCAGGACTATAACATGACATGGAAAACAAATTATGAAAAAAGAATCAAGACAAAAATAATACTTTCCCTTTTCTGCTTAGTTATTATTGCTTTACCTCTGATTTCTGTTTCATATATGAGCATAGGGACAAAGTACATCTATTGTCTGGCTTTGACCCTTGCACTGCTTACTAAATTTGATTTGACTTTGATTTGACTTTGACTTGATTTGACTGGTGTACTCAGTTTATCAGCTTCCTGACACAGGAAGGCAAAATATTTTAAGTAGATTTTAAGTAAATCTTTATTTTCTCATTTTCTTTTTTTTGATATAGCCTATGATTTAATCGTATGGGACAGCATTAGCCCAAAATAACTTGGGTTGTGCTTTAAGGGTGACACAGTCAGTGTCCCTTAAATAGGAACTGGCTCAGTATAGCCTCCTCATTCTGTCAATCATTCACACTTAGAGTGTGAATCTATGTTGTGAACTGTTGCCCTCTGCATTACCAGGGAAACTGCAGAAACCATCTCAGCTGGTGGTAAAGCCAATGTCAACTCCTACAAGTAATCTATCTTATATATCTATCTTATTCTTATTCTTATGAAAAGGCATACAAAGCATATAAATGGGAGATATGGTATAGGTTATCAATAGGCTGTTTACAGACATATTACTCACAAGGATGAAGTGTCAGAGACTGTCTGGCTGGATACCATTTTGGATCTGTCATAGTCAAAATGTGTCAGACATTAGGTCACATTTTATCACAGCTACATCGCTATATGATTTCAATTAATTCTCAAGTCTATATTCTTGCTTTTTGTCAGTTATAGTTCTTTTATTAAGTATGCCTTTGTGCCTTGGTACAAATGAAAATTAATTTGAACTTGAATTTGAACTTGAGCAAAGGCAATGAATAATCTATATTGTTTTCTGAAAATGTGTTTCAATAAAATGCCAGATACCATAATCAGATTCTAAAGTCCACTCACAGTATTTGTGCAACAGCAACTTGATCTGCCCTATGGTCGCATTGGGCTCCACCTGCAAGCGTATGGTGAAGTTACAGAAGTGCTATGTCACTGCTTCAGTGAAAGTTGAAACATTACAAAGAGAGAAAAGATAGTTTTTACCTTGTCCAAGAAGCAAAGCTGTAGCTTCTTTGAATCCAAAATCTCCACCTCAAAGAAAACACCATTTGTAGCTTACTTTTAATCCATCGATACATTATTTATCTTATCTCCAACTGTCTGTAGATCCCTAAGGTCAAAACTTCTCATAGAACCAGATGGGGGGCTGCGTGAGAGCATCAAGGTATCAACATGGGTCTTAAGAGTTTCAGGTGTAAGGAAACCCTTACTGATGATGCTTAGGTAGAATATTGCATTTTAGTTTGGTTAATTGATCTACACATACAAACACAGTAAAGTACAAAGAAAAGGAAAAACTGATTGTAGAAGAGACATTAAATACCCAAAGGGCTTATAAAAACAGTTTGAGAGAGTAACATGACAGACATTTGCTCATCTCTGCGTCCTGGCCAGCATGGTTCACATACCACTGGATAACAGGGCACATCAATTCATCTTGACACCCAAACTGGCAGTCGACCAGAGTATGATTTCTTCTATCATAACCACCTTGAGCATCAACAACCTGAGTCAAATTGGATTTGAATTACCTACAAATATGTATGAGCCATGTATTTCTGCTTGCAGGGATCTTAAAGGGTACCAGACCTGGGTCAAAAGGTATTAGGAAAGAATCCATACGGTCTGAGTTAGCCCGAGTAGATGCCTGATGGATTTGGTTTGTCACACAGAACAACACAACCAGGAAGTTTACACAATCACAGGAAAGTATTTGAAACACAACACGCAGCTCGGCTTACCTGACCCTATCTGAACCGCCCTGATGAGATAAAACCCCGCCCATGCAATGCAAATGAATTATATTCTATTTGTTCCAGGTCTGCAGGATGCAAAAAAAAACAATTAACAATTGATGATTGATACAGATAAAAAAACTAAAATGTTTTGGCTCATTTTGAAGATTGAACGCAAAAAAAGTGCCTCTTACCTCAAAGAAAGCCACTCTACTCATGGTTCTGTTGGATCTGTCAGGCTTGGTGTCCTTTCTCGACCCCTTCAGGTAAATAGTTTTCATTTCTAAAGATCTTGTGATGGAAAATGCCTCCAGTCAGCCCTCTAGACCTTGTATGGGACCATGGTGTTGTAGAAGCAGATAGCTGTGAAGGATGTGCCCATCACTACAGTCTGTACTGGGTAAAATCTCAGCTGTTCCTGAATCAGCCTAATGATGGTGTTTTCCCTGAGAGGGCTTGAATCACTCATTTGTTGCTAATCAATTATCCGACACGCTGTATTGACCGAATCAAAGGTGTATGCCTCGAAAGTTTACAGCAGAATAGACGTGTCAACATCATTGTGCTTTGGAATATCGGCCGTAGCAGTTTGGTACAGTAAAATAACGAAGCGTTTTTGAGTTCATGTACGTTTCGAAGATGTTTCCGTAACGCCCGTGACCCAGCACAGACCACATGAGGGCAGTAGCTTTGTGAAAATGCCCCAGTAACGTCTATGTCAACAAAGCAAGGCATCCTTCTGTTATCAACTCCATCCTGTGCCCTGAACCTTCAGGAGGTGTATTTGAAGTCTGAGGTCTGCGTGGGCTCATAGAAAGAATTGCTGATCAAGTGTGCTTTTAAAGTGTGTCAGAACAGCCAGCCTGCAACTTCTCGCCTATATATCTGTGTGTTCTTGTCTCCACAGAAGCAGCAGGAGCCACCCCCAGAGGGATCTTGAACAAATATTACCCTCTCCCTCTGACACCCACGTACTGCTATTCATGTTACACGAAATGTGCTGGCGAAATTCTGAAACCATGCAAAACCATATAAATGAAAAATGCAACTGGCTCAAGCCTCACTTGTTCATGCTCCCTTGAACCCAACGCCCCCTCTAGAGCCACTCAACAATTATTGTTTTTTTACATTGTTAATGCTAATTGCTACCCCTTCGCACATTGTGGCCAATAGATAGCTGACCGAACCGCGAAAAAAAAAAATCATGTATTTTGATTTCTTAATCAATCTTAATAGACTTCATACGAACACTTGTCTTTGCCATCTTCGGTTCTGCTCTGTACTCGCCAGAATCCTAGACACTTGCATTTGCATTTAGAGTGCATAGATACAGATACCACTGTCTGAAAGTGCAGTCACTTGGGACTTAATGGAAGAAGACAAAGTCCCGGTATATTGGGTTAGATTTCTGAGGAAAAAAAAAAAAAAAACAAGAGGAAAAAAAAAAGTTTGTGGGGATGGTATCGGTTCAGACATCTCAGCATCACTCGAGGGCAAGCTGGTACCGTCGGTCTGTGTGTGTGTGTGGGCTTGTGTGGGCCTCGGGGACCAAAATAAGCCAGTTCTAATCAATAGTAGAGTTGACTCATCATTAGCTTGCCATTCTTGCACTCTCGCTGGTGTAAATTTCAACTTCCCAACTCTGTGTGCTTAAGCTATCTTTTACCGCGGCTCAGTGTCAAAGTCTTCACAAGTCTGGCTTAAAAACAGTCCGTTGCGAGTCATACGCTGTCAATTTAATGTTCTCCCAGTGTGGCTCATCAGTGCAGCCTGTTACACACAAACTAAACATTTTCAGACAGCATACATTTGCTTTTCCACAGTCATGATTACCATAAATCCCAGGCCAAGGTGCTGTGGTGATGTAGTGAGCCATTAGAGAAATGACAAATATATTCATTAGCTTCCTCACACTGGAGCTCTGTGGCACTTCAGCTCCTCGGGGGAAATGTGAATAACTCTGTTGTTGGCACCAATGGCTATGGTATCGACCCCAGGGGTAATAGAGGAAAAGAAGATTGAGAAAGACGGATCGACATGGCTCACCTTCGAGAGCTATTCTTGGCCTATTGATTATGATTATGAAAAATGTCTGACAGCACAACAGTTGTTTTGTCTCAGCTTTAGGTCAGTAAAATAAAGTAAGAACATCTATGGCGGCTATTCTAAAGGGAATTGGTGACCTCTCAAAAAGTTTATGGTGCCGTCATGAAACTGATTTTGGAGTTAAGTTGGTAAAATACTATATTGAAGCAGAAATTAATTCTTTACAAGAGACTTACATGAAACTAATCTCAATGCCTTAAAGGTACCATATGATTTCAGACCATTATTACTCAGTTAAATAGATCACCTGATATTGATAACATAAACCTGGAATCGTGCATTCATTTATTTAAACACTGATTAAAAAACCTTTTTACTTTTCAAAAATGTATTTGTACATTGTGTTTATGCTTGAGTGTGTGTGTTTCTCTTGTCCAATCAAATCCCACTCAGGTCACATGACCCGCTCAGCAGCACCATCGTGTCAGTAAATAAAAAATATATTATTAATAAAATATGCAGTTACTTTATTTATTAATTTATGCTCACTATTATTTCTTTATATATTAATTTCCAGATTTACATGCATTTTATTATTTTTTATTTTTTTAAACATTTTTTTTAAACTTTTGTTTGTTTTGTATTTATTAATGGAACATTTAATAGAATATATATTAAACATGTATGAACAATGTATTAACTAATTTATTAATTAATTTCTAATTATGTACAATACAATATTCTCCATACACTATGTTACACTACGTTATGTTGCCATTGACACCAGAATGATGGCATGTGGCCCAGTGCATATGGGTCAAATGCAATCCAGACTCCCAGTGGAGATGTTAGGCAGGGTTTTGATACTGGCAGTGTATAGGGCTTTATATGGTTGTTTGATCCTACTTGGATTTGTTTGATGTTATTTAGATGCCACGTGGTGGGATTTGCCACATGAGATGAGTGTGAAAATTGTTATATAATTGGGGCAATTGAAGGTCAATTTGTGTCTTCTGTGATTGATATCTTACCTGATGCTATCAGAATTGTGCTGATATGGTAGACCCCACCCAATTATACACTTAAAATAAACACAAAGAATATGGAACTGCTAAATCACGTGGGCTACTACACTCTTGGAAATTTAATTCTTACAAAAAAAACCCTGAAAAGGTCATACTAGCCTCGTAGACATGAATATAATAATACATGTATAATACACAAACATCATGTATCATCTTATTCATGTAATGTAGACCATGTTAAATATGACAAAGTCAGAAAAAGTGCTACTGTGGTAGTGGTACTCAAATAGCACACATTATGTCACATGTTCATTACAGACATCTCACCTGCTTTTGAGGAAACTAAAGTTCTGAAACAAAACACAGCCTGGTTGCTGTGTGACAACTTTTAGAAAGAGCTGATGTGCACAGTACCGGTCTGCTTCAATCAATCCTAATGCGCAGTAGCGTGACAGCAAATGTGCCCCCCTTGGCCTGCTGAAGGAGCTGAGCTCAGTGGAGGTGATATGCCTTTCCTACTGTTAGCTTCTAATGTCAAAGAAAATAAGGTTGACTGAAGCCTGCAGATCACTGCCTGATACTACAGCTACTACTACTACAGCTACTACTACTACTCCCTCCACTGATACTAATACTATATGTAAAATATAGACTAAATATATAAAGGAACCAAACAACGATATTAACAAACTATAAGCTATAGTAAATGGAAAAACTGCACTGCTGGCTCCATTAAGATCTGTTGTGCTGTTCATACAAGTGAAATAGCACAAGACTGAACAATTTTAAAATCATCATCAACAAATTCACACACAAATAATAACACATAAGCTTGAAAAACCACGCAAGAGTTCAGTTACCAGTAAGAATGACATCAAAGTCATTCAGTTCTGTTAGATGACAGAAGTATGGAAGTCTTGTGTGCATAGAGAAAAAAGTGAAGTTGCCAAATATAATTGCCTCAACTTTCATACAGTTTTGAGGCTGTATGAAGATAAAGCAGAAACAAACATTCTCCTTTGAATGGACCCCAGTGGCTTTCATAGGAAGACCTTAACTAACGTGTGTTATGGTTGGGATTTATCCACTTTTCAGTGATTTCTATTTAGATTGAATACAAGAACTGGCTTCTGAATTAACTGAATTGACCCCCATACTGTGTGTATGTGCGTGTATGTGTTTATGTGAGCACACCCCGCACAATGATTGTAAGTGATTTAATAAAAGTGCCATATTTCTTTTATCATTCACTTTCTCCCTCAACCCTGGGAGCTCTTTCCTTGAAAGAATAAATCCAATCTCTTTTTACAATACACACACCAAGGCCTTGCCAGCCCCTGGCACAGATCAATCTCAGAGGCTCAGCAGTAGAAAGTTAATCTGGAAGAAGGGGCTGTTCCTCTATGCCTGGACATGCTCGGCTGTCAGTCAACGATCTCGGTGCACCTGTCCTGACAACCGAGGCTGACGCCCAGAATACCCCACTCAGGTCCTGTCAAAGTCATCTCTTTATCTTCTATTTATGAAGAAAATATTTAGAATAAATGCTGTATTATTCTGAGAATGTGAATTGCAGTTTTAGTATATTTGAGCCAATCCCTGACTGCTGTTTCCATTTTAGGCATTTATCCGACATCGTTGTCCGGAGAGACTTACAATGCAATGCAACAGTAGAACAAGTCTAAATTCACAGCTCACCAACATTACAAGCAACCAATAGTAAGGAAGCTGCAAGCTACAACTCCCTGACAGTATTTCTGTGATGATGTGATTACGTAAGAGAGAAACAAAACAAAAACAAAAGAAGAGCTAAAGGAGAGTTGCTATTTATCATTGCACTGGCCACAAGCATCACAACATGGCACCCTGCAGTGTGCCATGAAAACGGCTTGTAGGCTCTGTCTGAAAAATAATGGAGCGAGGTACTGTTGTATTGTTCAAACCAGGGTGCCGACATTGGGGAATTAATGGCTTTAAACTGAGCGTAACAACAAACCTCTGTAGTACAATAACTGCCTAGTTTTGTAATCATATTGTCATGTGTGGGTAGAACATCACACAGCAACTCCAAAGCCAAACTGAAGCTAATAAAAAGAATGGATCCCTGTAACATGAGTCAATACAGAGTCAACAAGTCTAGGTCGTGACAGGTTTATGGAGCCCATTCATTCAGAGAGCCGAATCCTTAGCTGCTGCGCACACAGATAAGGAATGATTGCAGAGGAGGGCAGCCAACACTAAAAGGCAAACCTGAGAACCACCAGTGACCTCCAAAATAAACACATTTTTGTGATAGAAAGCAACACTATGAAGCACAAAGAATTGCAAAAAAACATCTATCTATCTATCTATCTATCTATCTATCTATCTATCTATCTATCTATCTATCTATCTATCTATCTATCTATCTATCTAGCTATCTATCTATCTATCTATCTCTCTATTATATCTATCTATCTATCTATCTATCTATCTATCTAGACAGGTCAATGTTTTTTGAAGCCTATGGTTTCCAATTTCAGTTTACAAGTTTCTGGAAAACAAGAACTTGTTAAGTAAGTATCCTCACTTTGATCTCCCCTACTTTTTCTGACAACATGATATCTCTCTAAATCTTTGGTGATAATTCCTGCCTCCGGGTTCAGTAGTCCGGCTGGGTGGACAAGATAGATCAGGGAGTTTAGCTTTGATCATCCGTAGCAGCTTGAGGGGATGTGACATTTCCACAGCTCATTTATTGGTACATGGATTTTGTCAATAATTGCTGTTGGAGGGATTATGAAGCGATGTTTGAAGAGATGAGGGGAGGTGTTGGCAAAGACTGAGAAATATCACAGAGGGCACTGTGAGAAACCCTATCAGCAGCCATGGCTTATGCAGGTATGGAGCAAATGTACTACTGTTATATCTCTTCTAAGTGCTCTCTAATGGTCCTGTGTTATATATTTATTTGTTGCTTGGTGTTTACCTCAATGGATTAGTGGTTTGATTCCCACCAGGACCTATCCATGCTATAAAATGTATATACAAATGGCACTTTAAGGGGCTTAGGATGAAAGCACCACCAAATAGGTTTGTTAGCTGAAGTTTTCCTCCTCTTCAGTCCAGTACACACAATTCAAGAATCACAGTAAAACCTGGTAGCGATTTTGTTTCCTTCTTCACGGCTTTGTAAATAGTCAATTCTCTCAAACAGGGCCACTACAGCTTTAGGGTTTTGATTAGGCTCATGCCAATAATGCACTTGTCTGAAGCATTGAGCATGCAGAAAAGCAAGCCTCCATTTCAATTACAAGATGCATACTTAGGGAAATCATCTTCACTCTGCAAAAGATCAAATAATATCTAACACCAAAAAACAATGTCACAATAAAAGCAGAGATTTGGTACATTTCACTTATTTCATTTAAAGTCCTCCTACTGTCCAAACAACATGTCATTTGTTAAAAGCTCACAGCAATCAAAGCACGATTTCCATTTCTTTTCATCTGGAAGCAAACACAATCACAAAGTCTGATATATTTAGGGAGGATTTTGATAGAGCCTAAATCTTGTCTCGTTATACCCTGGCTTTAAATGTAAAGTCTAAGTGTTCCCTGCCACCACTAGCTGTTAACTTTAATGACTTCAATCACCACAGCTCACTTGTTTTAGAGACATCAGCCGGTGGCTTTATCTCGAGCTGAAACTGTTTGCCTGTGCCCTCAAACGTGCCTTGATTACATAAGAGAATACCTGACAGGATCAAGACTGAATTGATGCTTTCTAAAAGCAACTTCTTGTCTCACTTAGGCTGGAAATTGACACAAGAACTGAAAAACTGCTTTTTAAAAATCCCATTTCTCAGAGATGTGAATTTTCAGGGGTTTTTTTTCTTTCATTTTTTTTGGACACACAACTCAACGGGGAGATATCAGTTTCCTTGCTTTTTTCTTGTTTGTGCTTTGTCCTGCCTTTTGTGTTTCTGATCACACCCCTGATTCTTTTTATTGAAAGGCAGTGCGAATAACTCTTTGAAACATAGTGATACAATGACAATACTTGATCTCCTCCCTGAAGGATTAGCTGTCAGGGTGATTTGTAGCATAACATACTATCACCTACAGAATCAGAAATACATTTTGGATTTGAGCTGAGCTGCAGTAAATAGATATTTCGCTCTGCCCACGGGGTTGAGCATGTGTTTCAATTATAATCCTTTTGTTTTTGCATTACCAGATCCACAACCCAGGTCATCCACACTTTCGGTCAACAGATGCTTAATGATTATACTGTAATATTAATAAATAGGGTTTCCCAGTGGATGCTCATGAAATGGTATCAAATGGGCCTTGCAGTGTCATTACTAAAGCAATTCTACTTTGTCCGTATTGCTCTCAGCAATACGATCATTTCTATAGGATGATCCTCAATGTTTACACCCTGTTACACCATGCCTATTACATGCCCCCCTCGGGTATTTGATAAATAACATTTGTCAGGGTTTAAAGGTCTAAACTTTCCCAAGTGAGGGGGAGGATTGCAGGATTAACATTATAGGCGAAAGGCGAAAAGTTGCACATTGTAACGTAAATATATATTAGACATTTTTTCTGATGTTTTGCGTTCTGACCCTGTTTGTGTGAACTCAAAATGCCCCTACACCTTGTAGAGACTGAACTTGGTAATGATACCTATAGTAACATAGACTCTGCCCAGTGGCATCGCCAGTGGGGGAGAGGTGGGTGCTTTGAGGAAACTCCTAGCTGAAGGGGCCCCTTCAGAGAGGGAAGGTGATGCTGTGACATGTTAGATGTATTGGGGTAACATCTTGTCAGGGGGTCCAGAATTAGCAGTGCCCCTCATACTCAACACAATATGAGAAAACAAAGAAAACTCCATATACATCGGCTTTCAATTTCTGTAGGAAGCATGGCTTTAAGTTGATACTGGCGGAGGTTTTTCGACTTTGCCGCACTTAAAGGATCAATATCACAGGAGATCCATACTGTGTTTCCTAGGGCATGCAGCTAGCTCCCTGACCTTTGAGGTGCTGCCTGTCTGGCTGATCTGTAGAACTGCATTGATCTGACCTAGATGAGTGTCAGCAACTAACATGTCAGAAACTGTGGGTGGTCTGTGGTCTTACAGTGGAGATCAGTGTATCTATGCATGTGTGTATGCATGTGTGCACGTTGTGTGTATGTGTGCATGTGTGTAGGTGTAGGGTCACATTGTCCAAAGCTGTCAATCCTCTCTGAGGAGGTAGCGTGGGATGGCTAAAACTGCTCAAGGTTATCACACATACACAATGCAGTCACACTTCTCCTCCGCAGAAAGCCTCCCTAATGAGTCAACATCCAGATGAGTCCTCAGAGCTGCACTGCAAAAAGTGTGAATCTTAACAAGGCAATTTGAATCAAGCACTAACTTACAAATTGTGTTTTTGTCTTTAAACAAGTGGTCAAATCTGCCAGTATGGTGAGATAGTTTCACTAGTTTCAAATGTCACCTCACTTGTATTAATCAATCAATATCATGAAATTAGCCACATCGATCCACGTGCCCAAGGTAATGTCACTTGGTTCAAGAAAATTCTTGAGGCAAGTTCATTTACATTGGAAACAAAAGAAATCTCACCCCGCTGGCAGATTTATTCACTTGTTTTAAGAATAACACAAGTTTTGGACTCAGCGCTAGATTAAACTTATTGAGTTGCACATTTTTTGCACAGTAAATAGATCTCCGTCTCCTCATTAGCTTTAGGTCGAATCTGACTGAGAATTATATTTGCTCCATAATTAACTGTTCTATTTTTGTACTCTATTGTATGTACTAATTGGAATCCATTGTTTACCGCTGAAGCCTTGTTTTGTTGAAATCTAATGGCTCACGTCTTGAATACTAAACTTACATTTACATTTCCCTGTTATGCAGCAAAAATATCAATCTTAACTACTTTAGTCTTGTATTGAGTTTTAAATCATGTATATTTTAAAACACATGAAGAAATCTGCCAACGGGGTGAAATTATTTTGCTTGTTTCGAAAACAAACCAACTTGTTTGAGTATATGAGTATTTAGAGTACTTGAGTATGCAAAATACTCAAATATTGAATAGAAATATTGTTGCAACTAGAGGACTATAATGTTATGGCTACATGTTGCTAGTTGTGCTTGTTCAGAAACATGTCAGTTATCATTCATCTAAATGAAGAAGTAGGTAATCAATCATTACCAGGCTACAGATCACAGGTTTACCTTGCGTTTGGGCCAGGGTGCCCTTGTGGTGGCTGGTCCTGTTGTCAGGGCGCTGGGACTGGGCTTGTTATCTGTTATGTGGGTTTGCCTTCAGTGCTCTCTCTTGCCTCCTATGTTGGATAGAAAGTTCTGTGAAGTTGTTTCAAGTAAATAAGGGTGTGTTTTTTTGTTATGGCCTGTGTATGGTTCTCTCAATAAACTATTTGTGAGATTTACGTGACATCTGGACATCCTTCTATTCAATGCAGAATGCTACAGTATCTTAAAATAAATTCAGATAAATTCAATAAATTCAAAATATTTCAGATCAGGCCACTTGTACCACGATAATGTCAATTCTTAAAACCAGTTGATTGGCATTTGAAACAAGCAGAATGATCTTCTTTTAAAGAATGTTTTAAGATCAATAGGATTTTAAGAATTTTAAATGACTTCTTAAGATGATTTTTTTTCAGTGTAGGGCTTTATCTGATACTCTTATCCAGCGTGACTAGAGTGAGCAGGTTGGGGTTCAAGTGTCTTGCTCATGGAAAACATGACACATGGTTGTAGCAGTGACTGAACCTGTTTCGGTTACAGGATTCCCTTTTTAAACACTTGGCCATCCTGCTGCCATTAACTCAACTGCTATCATGAGAACACAAATACACCGAATGCTGACTTAATCAAAACAATAACTTTATTTTGCTGATGTACAACTTATTCACGCAAATGAATGCTTATTAAAGTTATCTACTGATTTCCGTATAAATGGATAATAACGATTAATATAGCTATAGAGGGAGATAATGCGATGTTTTGGCAATACAAAATTCACAGATATAGAGTTACAGTATAAATGCTATTAGGATAGCCAACATTCATGCACGAGAGCTGTTATCCTTGGGCTTACAGAACGTACTGCACCGAATAAGGCATACACTTTTTTCAAACTGTTGCTGAAGATACAAAAAAGCCAAGTAACTGTACAGGTACATCATGGTTCATCAAATTTCTCATTGTCTCGTACAAGGTCAAGTGCAAAACCATTTTGAAAGGAAAAGAACAAAGACAGATTTTAAATGGAGGCAGTGAAAGCCAGAAATAAATTAGCAGCTGATGATGAATAAATGGAAAGTAAAGGAATGGAAAGAAAAATAACAATTAGTGAAGGCAGTAAAAGGATGAATGAATTAGGAGCATGAATGAAAGAGATAAAAAGTAGGAAAACCAGTTTAAAAAAATGAAGAGTTCATTTCCAAAGTGCTTTACATTCATTTTGAATAAATAAAGGATCTGAAGAAATGACTTGAAGGTCATCACTCATTTTTTCTAAGAAAGGGAATCCACCTCGTGTTATCATTTATCATTTAGTTTAAGTTACCAACACTAGGCTTTGTTTTAATGTTGTGCTGTTAATCATTTTTTCAAGTTTTCAAGACTTTTTTCCAAACATCTCATTTTGGAATGAAACTCTAAACACAACCAAATAGCTAGATGCAAGTAAATCAATGAACATTCACAAACACAAACAATCAGGTCAACCAAAGAAATAAATTAATTAACTTAATAAAAACATTAAAAATACGAATGAATCAATTCCATTGGACCATTTTTCCTTCATTTCTCCCAAGTGCATGTTTCTCCCCTCAAGAGTCGTCCTCGGTTTTGATGATGTGGAAAAGCGTGACATTGAACAGGACTTGGTGGCCGTTGTTCCAGCCATAGAGGGCGCGGTCCCTGGCGTTGTAGTCCAACATGGACATGTGGAAGTATTGGTTATGAAAAGGAATGTCCGTGTACTCGTACGTGGAGGTCTTAGTGGAGTAGGCGTAGTACACCTTTGCACCGGTCAGGTGGGAGTTGGTGATGTAGAGTGTCCCACAGATCATGAAAGACTCTCCGGCGTTCCTCTTCGAGTATTCTGTGTTCCATGTGCTGAGGATCTGGAGCGTATCCGGGTTTAGCTGGCTGATGACGATGTTCCCAGCGTTCTGGTTGGTGGCGTACACGGCCCACAGGCCCAGCTCGTCTGCCATCAGGTCGATGTCGGAGAAGCCTCCCCAGGTGTAGGGGTAGACGTTATGGAAGCCAGCCAACTCCAAGGCCCTCTGGGTGACCACGCGGCCCGTCTCAAAGCTGTACCTCACGATGATGTTGCTCTGCATCTTGTTGTAGTACAGAGACCCGTTGTACACTACATGGTTGGTACCGGCCCATTTGAAAGGCAGGTTATAGGTTCTAGCCTCAGCTCCTATCACAAAATCGCTGATGGATTTATATTCTTTCACTATCCTGTTGTTGGTGTAGCTGTCCATGTACCAAACCTGCGGGCAAAAAATTGCAAATACAGTAGACAACAAGTGAAATTAAGTTATAATATTTAGAAATGGTCATCATCCAAATGGTCAGCAAGTGGCAGCAAATGGTTTGTATTTGATCTCAGTAGTTAGCGTGCAAAAAGGTTTTACTGACTGTGATGTTGAAATTCAACATCTTGCCTCTGAACAAGAGGAGGGCAGCAGTTATAGGTAAATTATTGAGCCACTCGCAGTTGCTTCAAAGGTTTGCAACACACAGCAAAGCACATTAACTCAACTCACCCTGTTGTTTTTGGGCGACGCCTGTGGGTCGGTCATCCAGGCTCCAAATCTAGTCCCTGAAGTTTTCACTGTAAGCGGCCCAGTGATCTTCATTAGCTTGCCGCATGCTGGAAATCACACACTGGGGTCACATACAGTTCATATTACTCCCCCTCCACGTGATACAACAACAGCCAATATTATGGTGTTACTGTTGGAATCAATCATAAAAGGACTGGATTGCTTATTTCTGATAGTGGCAAATCTTTCAATCAAAAACATAAGGGTCCACAAAGAGGTGGCTCTGGACAGTTTGTGTTGAACATCTGGATACCAGCAGAGTGTTTTCACATGCTGTCCTCTCCATTAGAGGTATACTACCAAAGAAAAACCTGAGAATCTGCCACACACAGACTACAAAAAAATACCATAATACCAGCTGTCAGACCCAGGGGAACATGTACTTTATATGGTTTCAAATGTTTGAACTAGTTGAGGTTTGCTTGATTCACCTTGCCAGATACTGAAACAGTGCCAAATGTGGACACATCGCTTGCAAGACAAGTGTTCCCCATGAAGCACTCATGAAGTATTCCACTGCTATTTCACCCAGGCCCATAATGGCACATGCACAATGAATGCTAAAGCAATCAACTCATACCCAGTCAGATCCCTAGCCACATCCCATTTGTATTTACATGTTAGCCATGCTCTTATCTAGAACGACTTGAGTGGACAAGGGAGGGTTTAGTGGCTTCCTCAAGGACACTTTGACAGGCCACATCACTGTTGATCGACACAATGAACGTTGGAAGATTGGAGTATTAGTTATACAAACATTTCTTGGAAGCAGAGCTGCTCTGGAGAGAGCTGCTCTCAGAGCGCAAGTTAGCTAACTGGCAAACTTAAAGAAAGAAGAAGAAACTAAAATCTAAATTAAAAATGTAACTAGTAATGACTTGAACTTGGAAGGTCGGCTTGATCGGCTAGACTGATCGACTAGATTGGTCGACTAGATAGCATCAAGTATCAAGAATGCTAGGTGTCACAATATTAGCAGACAAATCTGCTGGCAGCTGCAAGAATTGAACCTGTGAGCCTCCAGACATGGGGCAGCCTGGGGCCACTGTTCCTGCATCCCCTATCTTACTTACTGAGTTTGCTCATACAGTTGCGGAGCCGGCTCTCCAGGTTTAGGACCCTCTGCTGGAGCTCCTCGTAGTCATAGGCTCCCATCTCCTCCTGAATGCCCATCAACACACCAGATAAGTTTCTGATCTCCTCTTTGAATTGGGAGATGAGCTTGGCGTCTGTCTTGTACTGCTCCAGGACTGGGATCAGGGGCTGCAGGGACTCCATCTTCCCCTTCAGCTCCTATAAAGAAAACATGTCGATCTTACCAAGTCAATTTCGATTTTCTTAAAACTGGCAGCCAATGGGGCTAGATTTTTGGGTACAAGTGTCAATATCGTGAAACGAGGCAGAACGAGGCAGAAGTCTGTTACTATCTGGTCATGTTTCTTGTAGAGTTAGACATCAAACCAAACCATACCTGAAAGTTTTTGTTGACAAGTGTCTTCCTGTCCGATTCAATCTGTCTGAACTTTGACCTCAGTCCTTTGATCTGGCTCTCCATCCTCATGATGTACTGAAAGTCCCTCTGCGTCCGCAGGTTCAGCACCTCGATTGACTGGGACATGTTCTGCACCTTTGGAAAAGAATGAAACAGCACAGCATTGATTTTTCTATCTGCGCCAAGATTGTAATGTCCTCTATGTTTAGCGTTTCAGTGGTCGGCCATGTTTTAACTTCCAAGGAACCAATCAACATTTTGACCTCCACTGTGTGTCTTTGAACCATCCATGTGTGAACTGAATGGAGTTTTAAATAGATGATATGTGGAACAGTTATGTTATGTGGAGTTTTTGTGTACTTCTCTCAGTTGCAAGACCTATTCATATTATATGGATACTCATTTAAAAATTACTTTCTTTTTAAATTTCAGAAATGTATCATACATTGCAGTCAGTTCACCAGCTCCAAAAAAACCCAATCCAATATACTTTCATATACCATATTGACCATTCAGGGGGTGTACTGGATTTTTTCAACATTTCATATATATTGCAAAGCCCAAGTAGGATTTAGAGCAGATAATGCCACAGAAACCTACCGCCTAAGTGTGATATTCTCTGGTTTAACAAAAGCTCACTAGGTTTATGGGTTGTGAGCTCAAAAGAAGATGTGGTACAGTATACAAAGCATTGAACTTAGTGCTCCTCTCCTCTCTCTCTCTCTCTCTTTCTCCCCTTCTCTTTCTCTCTTTGGTTGTTATTGTACCCAACCATCATCATTGCAGCATCAGGGTCACCAGTGAAGTGGCATCGTGCTCACACATTGTGTTCTGCACACTTTTGCGGCTCTGGTTGAGGGATGCTGAAATGGCCTCACTGAAGCCCTGAGGCAGCTTAGTACATTAGTGTCAAAGACCCCAGTGAATGACAGAGAACGCCCTTTGGCGTACAACATTAAAATGTAGGCTAAAGCAATGTTTCCATATATGCCATTCAGATGGAGGAAAGCAACTCCAGTGTTGTTGGTTTATTGTTTTAGATAAACTGCTGTTATGTAAAACTTTGCCACTTTGATTTTTGGGATTTTCCTGTTTTTACTTTAATTGATTGATGTTTATTTGTGTATAGCTTTTATATTTAGAGGCAATTTAATGGCCTTGAGGGCATAAAAACCATTTCAAAACCCATAGTATAATTTTTAAAAAGCATGATGGTAGATCTCAGGTTGTCTGCAAATTTCAACAGCTTAAATATAAGATTTTTTAAGACCCCTTTAAGAATGAGATTGATTTCACATTTGAAAAAACATGAAAATGAAAACAACTATAGACCTATCAGATGATCTGCATGACTGGACTCATTTCTCAATGGAAGAACAAGAAACCACAACATTTTTAAGGCCTCTAAAACTGAATTTAAGACTTAAAATGCTACATATAACTGTATTCCAGACCATGTAAGGCATTGAATTTAGATAATGTAATTTAAGATATTTTAAGACTTTTTCATGACCTGTACCCTGCACTCTGAATCTAAAAATAAGGCTGTTATTGTTATATTCCTGAAAAGTGGACTTTCATAGAGGGTGTTCACTGGAGAGCAACATTCCTAAGCCTGATAATACTTCAGCAATAGTCTTGAATGCTTAGTTGCAAAAGAAGGGCACTCTAGCGCCGCTGCAGAGAGAAAAAGTGTTCTGGTCCACACAAGGATCCATTCAGCTGATGTCATCCATGTAATATAAGCAGAAGTAGAAAATGGGGTTAAGGACCTCGCTGGTGCAATCTCTCTGAGGATTAAGGCAACACAGAAGCATGAATAAAGATAGAAATCGGTGTGATGTGTGTATATGTATTTAAGTGTGTGCATGAGAAATGATAAGTGGTGTTTGTGTGTGTGTGTATGTGTGTGTGTGTGTGTGAGAGAGAGAGAGAGACTGTGAACTATGTATTTTTGTGTTTGTGTGTGTGTGAGTCTACAATATGTATTTGGCCACAGAAACAGATTTCTGCATGATTGTGT